>JBBPBO010001985.1:4036353-4171415 GCA_037974295.1 Cicer cuneatum
TTTTTTTTGTACTTTCACTTTTTTTACAATCCAACATTTCCCTGTAAAAAGAAAAGGACAATATTAATTTGTTTGATTGCAATGTTTTGTAATACAATAAGGTATGGCTTAAGACGGCACAAATGTAATTTTAATAAACAACAACCAAATATGAAATATAATTACATTTTTTGATAAAAAATATAACTACTTTACTAAGAAAAAAAAAACTATCTTATCAAAAATAAAACTAAAATAAAAATCAATAACAGAAAAAATTATAAAAATAAATAAATTTATGATTTTTTTTTGGTTATGTCATTCGAATAAACAAGTAAATTTAACAAAAGAAATGACAAAAAAAATGTAATTACACATTTTTTTGACAAGAAAAATAAGAAATAACTATGTTATCAAAAAATAACTAACAAAGTAAACAATATTGTCCTCTTCATTTTTAACCATTTCTAAATTGTATGGCATAAAAATGACAATTTGTTTTATTAAAAATTTCAGCAAAGTCTTTTATACTACTTTTAGTACTTTATAATCATCATTATTATTTTATACACAAATCAAAATCACTCAATCATATATTTTTTTTTCAACTATATTTTTTTTTCCAACTATCAATATATAAAATGAGAACATTAACAAAAAACCAATATTAAAAAAATCGAAACTACCATCTTCATTTTTTTTTAACAAAAACTAGAGTGCAAAGATATTACATAGCAGAAATGACATCACAACTAAGTTATCCGGAAAAAAAAATACAAAATATAATATATGAAATAAATATTTATCATTGATAACTATTAAAAACGCACTGGATAAATATTTATAGTTAATTTATAAAAAAATAGAACAAATATTTGTCTATGAGAAATATAAAACAAAACACAAGACAAAAATTTGACAATTATACATTAAAAATATTGGACAAATATTTGTTATTAATAAATATTAAAAAAAAACAATGCACAGATCCATATCATTTATAAATATAAAAAAAAAACATGGGACAAATATTTGAGAGTGATATATAAAAAATTACAAGACAAATATTTTGTGTTGATACATACAAAAAATATTTGACAGTGATAAATATTAAAAGACAACTAGACAAATATTTTTCACCAATAAATCCAAAAACACGAGACACGTATTTATCGTTGATAAATATAAAAAATACAAGATAAATATTTGTCATTAATACATAAAATGGGATCTTTTATTTAAAATTTGAACAAAACATTTATAAAATATCAATGATGTATCGCCTACGATAGCATGAATTTCTTGTTAGTTAATTATTTAAAATATTTTTAAAAAAAATAGGACAGTATAAATTTGTTTGATCGTAATGTTTTGTAATACAGTTTTTAAAAACTATTTTTAGTTTTGTGATAAAGGAAAAAAAAGTAAAAAATGGAAAGAGCTCTCGTATGTTTTTCTTTTAACTTTTGCTTATTTGTATTTAAAAATTGAAAATTAGAAAGCATATATAGAAAAGTGGTCATTTTCATTAATGACCCAAAAAGAAACGTGAACAACACTTTCTAATAGTTTTTAAGTGGTTAAAATTTTTATAGGCATCCTTAAATTATATGAATTTTAAATGAATTTGAAAAAACTCATGTGAATTAATCGATCAAATAGTATATATATTAAAAAGTGTGCTGTTAATATTAATGTAATATTATGTAATTCCCAGTGCTTTCAAAGTACAACTACATTTTCCAATTCTTTTGAACTACTTGCATTGTAAAATTTCCATTAGCTACTAAGGTGTGTTTTTTTTTTAAAATGCTACTAAAGTCTTTTTTATATTGTGTATTCAAGAAAAATTATAGTTTTCTTTTACTAAAAGAAAATTAAAGTTATTAGGTCAAATTCTCTTTATCTCTTAAAAACAAAATTACCTTACATTTTTTAGACTATAATAACAAAAGCAAAAAAAAAAAACATCTCTTATATTAAATTAAATGATATAACATCTTTAAATCCATCCTCATTTAATATGATTTTTTATAATTGCAATTACAAAATTTATTCGTCGTTGAAGATAACTTAGACGTTATACTTAAATTTTCATGCAATGATAATGTAAATTTTTTTATACAGTTGATAAATTATAATCAATTATGTGGATTACTTTATAAGTAATTATGATAAAAATTAAATATTATTTACGATTTAACGGTTGTAGAAACAATTTACCCTAATGTGACAATGTATATAAATTAAATTCATTTGGATAGATTAAATGTGATCAACAATTGTTGCGTTTGTTTCAGATTTTTAAAAATTATTTTGTTAAAAAAAATATTTTTTGGCTAAAAATGAAAAAACTAAAAATAGTAGTTTCTCACATTCGCGGAACGTAACTCAAGGAAATATATAATTACCTTTACATTTTGGAAAATCCAAAATTGTCTTCCATCAATTTTTATTAGGTTTATATATATATATATATATATATATATATATATATATATATATGACCAACACAAACACATAAATTGTTAAAACGATTTTTATATAAATATTTCAAACTTTTGTTATAACATGTTACTTTTTTTAATTTAATTTATGGTCAATATTTTCTATCGCGTAAATATTCTTCATTATTTAAAATATTTTATATAAAATATTTTGTATTAGCAAAACTTTGAAGGTATTTAAATTGGTAAAAAAAATATAAAATCTATTATAAAGTTTAATTTCGTTGTTGGTATTTGTTTTGAAATGTAGAGAGATATGAATAGAAAAAGAGAAAAAATAATGTATTTAAAAAAGTAATTTGATTTATGGTAATTTTTTAGTTTAAAAAATCACTTTTATAAAATTGTATACAAACAGATTAAAAATTAATTTAAAAAAAATCATTTCTATGATAGTAAACAAATAGAAATTAAAAAAATCATTTTAAAACAAATCACTATAAAATAATCTCTAAATTTTCTAAACTAAAAATTATTTTTATTTAATCTCAAAGAAACGCACCAAATATTTCTTTTGGATTTGTAGACAAAATAACAAACACCAGTAGAAACTCAAACACACAAGTGCGAGAGACCCCGAGACAAAATATTTTGTGAGTTTGTTCCCATATTAATCTTTTTAATATTTTAGTGATTTTAAATTTGTGTTGTTTTATTTAATATATTTTACCAATCTAAATGAATAAATTTACTTTTAGCAAATATTTTTAAAAAATATATATTTTTTGAAAGCAGAATTACCAAATAAAAATATTTTCTTTGTACATTAGTTTAATTTTTATATTTTCAAATAATATATCGTGAAATTTTTTACTTTTTATTATTTAAAATAGCAAAACTTATTTCAAAAATGAGTTTACCAAATGGATTTTTTGTATTCTCTTCTTAAAACAGTTTTTAAAAATTATATTACCAAACAAATCTTCTTTTTCTTCTTCTTGACGACTCGTTTCCAATTTGTAATTTATTATAAGTTTTTTTTGGTTGCTTTTTTCACTCAAATTTCTTGTGTTTGTTTAGAGTACTACTCCCTCCGATTTAATTTAATATTCATTTAAGGTTTCTATACAGAAAATAAATAAATTGGCTAACGGACATACTAAATTTATTAAATTAATTGGATTTACTAATACATTTTTTCTTGAGTAAAATAATAATAAATATTTACTTTTGCTAAAATGACTATTAATTTAGAACGGATGAATATTTCAATAATTTGAAAGATATTTTAGGTTGACTTTTTCAAATTATAAGTTTTCACAGACATCGTAGACACGTGCTATACATATAATCCACGAGTAGTTCTTGCTTCGATCTCTAACATAATAACAAGAAGAAAATATTCATATTTAATTAGAATTATTAGTTAGAATGTGTAATGATATATAACTAGTTAGAATCTCTATTTAATTGAAATAAATATTTCTTAAAAAAAAAAATTTATCTCAACTAATAAATATTGATATTATAATATTAAATTAATAAATGTTGATAATGTAACATTGAATATTATATTATGAGTTTGAAATTTGAATACAAACGACTAGTTGTATGTAAATATATTTATCTTTTCATTTAGAGACTAAAAAAAATAAAATGAATCAAATTTAAATATATTTTTAATTCTTATAAAATTTTAACAATTAAATATATTTTATTTTAATATAGATTCAATTGTTTGATGAATAATTTTACGAAATTTAAAAGTAATATTTTTATTTAAAAATAAATAAAATTAAAAGACTAAAAATATATTTAATCTAATTTTTTTTAAAGATAAATGAAACTTTATTGACTAATATACGTGGTGGTATACTGGTATGTAGTATCAATTTAATGAATATGACAATTTATGTGCTTTCAAAAAAACTCATTAAATAACTTGACAACATAATATATATTGTCTCCAGTCATAAATATAACACAAAAATTAAAATATTTTTGATTTAAAATTTGAGTCAAATATTTTTTGTTTTATATTTATGATAAAAGAGAATATATATATATATATATATATATATATATATATTAGACACACGTGTGAAATACTTTTTTTTTTCTTCATTTTTTTAAGTGTGTGAAATACTTTAAACTATAAAATTATATATTAAATTCTTATCAATATTTTGACTGACATTATATATAATATGAGTTTTAAAATTAAATCAACTAAATATATTTTTTATAATTCAAATTAAATATACTTTTATTTAATTTTCTAGTCAATACTTAAATTTATATAATCAATATTAAATATAAGAGTGTATTTAGAATTAACTATTATAATATTGATTTGTTAAGGCTATATTTTTATTAAATAAGATAATTTCATTATATTTTATTTTCTGATTTTTTATATAATAATTATTATTATTTAATTAATTTTACACAAATTAAAATAAATATTTAAAATTATTCTTAATATTTTAAACAAACAATTATCGTTTGTTCTTATACTTAATTTAAGAAGAATGGCCATGTATCTGTAAAAAAAAGAATATTCATGTACTCTCAAATCATGGCAGAATCCATACATATTATTTGAAAAAGTTGCTACATAAACATAGGCGAAGAAGAGGGATATGATGCATGCAGGTCTCTCTCTCTCTTTTTTTTTTTTGCGTGGTTCAAAGTTTCAATTTCAATGTTTGTTAGGTGACTCTGTAATTCAAGTGTTGTGTATGTGTATGTGCGAGTGGAATAGTTTTAGACACGTGTTAGCACTTAAAGGGAAAACCAACACGTGCTATATCAATTCTACGCTATGCATGTACACCCTCCTAAAATTTAAATGTAAACTTTATAACCCACATTTGATTGTAATTAGAAAGGAGAGAACATAGAACATGAAATGAAATTTAGATGTTATACATACCTGATCTGAAATGAAGTTTCGAATATTCTTCTCCTAAAGAAAATTGAGGAAAAAGTTTCGATCGTTATATTTTCTTGATCTCGTGGCTTTCTTCAACTTTCACCCCTTGTGGCTACTTTAATATTGTGCTATAGTTTGTATTTCGATCAAATTAAATTAAATATATATATAAATAGAGTGTGGGTGTGGCTGACTGGATATTACTGTTGGTATGACGTGTACCGGATGGATAACAGTGCGGGTATTCTATTTCATGCTACGCACCTCAACATGTTCCGTGCTGTCTCCACGTGGAAGCACCTAATTGGGAAAGGTGAATAATTCATCGTCGAATATTTAATAAAATATTAACAATATTCAACTTATTTGCTGACAAAAATAATAATTCAAATATCTATAATATTGTACATAAAACAAAAAGTTTATTTCATTATTTTTTATCTAGTATTTTTTTATTACATCTAAAAAATATTTTAATTATTGGATTTTATTTGTATATATCGTAAATGTGAAAAAAAAAATTATATTGACAGTCGATAAAATTATATCATTAAAAAAATTGAAGTTTATTATTAAATTCTATTGTTTTTTAGTTGTAGTTTATAAGGTTTTAACTTTTATATTTTGAATTATATTTTTGTTCTATTCTATTAATTTTTGACTCGATTAACTCGTATTTAAGATAATTTTTTTAACTAAATAAGCGTAGTATATTAGTGTTTAAAATTTACTTATTATAATCTATTAGTTCATCAAACACTAAATTTAGTTAAAATAGCTCATATTTTATCTCTTATTTTATCGATCAAACGAATTCTTATTAAGTTATAGTTTTTTCTTCTCTAGATCATTTGTGTTGTTACCATTTATTGAATATGTTGTCTATTTGTTGTTGTTACTTAAATATAAGGTTTTTTGGGAAATTTTCGTTGTCATTTGTTTTAGCTAACAAAAGAAATAAAAAAAATCAACTACTCTTTGTAAAAAATATTTTTAAAGTATCCGCAAACAAAATAGAAGCAAACTCCATCAACAGAGATAAAATTCTTTATCATTTACGAAGGAAATTATTTCAATTTTTTTTAATTATTTATTTACTAAATTATCTCGTAGTTATTCTAATTCTTTTTGTACTTCCTTGTATTAATATTAAATGCCACTTTAGTTTTTTAAGCACATATTAAAAATATCTAAATAAATGAAAGAATTTAACAATTTTATAAAATTATTTTTATTAATTATCAAGCATTGTACATTTTCTTAAATATATAATAGAGTATAACCAACTTTAAAATGATATATATATATATATATGTATATGTATTTGAAAAATATAAATTAAAGAAAAAGAAGGGTAAAAAGCATAACAACCTTTATAAATTAAACTTAAAAGTTAGAGATATGAATAAGTTAGGCCGTCCGACAAGGGCCTATGACTTGATTTACTTATAGTCTGACCTCAGACTATTTTTAAAAGCCTATTTTTTTAAATAGGTTAGATTCAGACTTATATAAAAGTCTATTAGACATGACAGGTCAGCCTATATATATATATATTATTTATTAATGTTATATTTTATTATTATTTATTAATATAATTGTTCGTATTTTAAAGTGTACATATATATATATATATATCTTATTATTTATTAATATTATTGTTTCCTATTTTAAAGCCTATCAATTAAGCTATTTTAATATTATTTTATTATATTAGATTTGATTATAATTTTATTAGTTTTCCTTATATAAAACTTTCAAATTTAGCCTATTTAAAAAAATGTAAAATATGACATTTAAATATTTTAATGTGAACAAGGCTTTTAAATAGGCTTTCAAGTCATGCCAGATTTTTAAAAAGGCCAGGTCAGACCGAAAAAAAAAAGTCTATGATAGGCTATACGTCAGACTTAAACCTACAAAATTAATCGTATGCTACCTTTCAAAGTGTCCTGGCCTGGCCTATTCCCACCCTAATTAACGGAAAGAAAACAGAAAGAAAAACAATTCCTTCAAACATTCATTTGCAGGCATGGTAAGTACTAAATATACTTTTAAAAAAAAATTACTAAATACAGTGATTTTCAAATATGCATCTTCCATATATAAAAAGTCAAGCTTTTTACTGGGGCCACGTTTATGGAAAAAATCAAATCTCAAATTATAAGAAAAAACAATTGTGAAAAAAGATTTAAAGGACAATTATCGATTTGCAATATTAGTTTGAATAGAAATGTTACCATGTCTGTATTCTTTAACAAACTTTTTTTCAAAATAAAACATAATATTCATAAGAATTTCCCCAAATAACATCCATATTATTTTGAAGGATAATTTTTCAAAATAGTAAATAAAAAAAAAATCTTCAACTCATAAGAGTACACGTTTTGCAAATGTTCTGTTTATGTTAAGACTCCATTTATCATTATGAAAGTGAAAGTAAAAGTAATTTCTCTTTGCAATTCAATTAGTGAATAATTTAATTGTCATGTAAAAGTTGTGCGTTTAAAACGTTGGTATTGTCACGAAGATAGTATATTTCGAATTTAAATTTAAATTTTTTAATTATGTGTAAATTTTTATAGTAATTATATTATTTTATCTATAAATAAAAAAAATAAATATTTTTAATAATTTAATAATTATAATTTATTAACATTATAAAAATTATTTATATTATCAATATATATAAATTAAATCTATTAACAAAAGAGTATGCCCGAATCACACAAGCAAATCTATTAAATATATATTTAATTATAAAATAAGAGAAACATTAAATATGACAGTCATTTTATATATATATATATATATATTTTAAGTAATTTAAATGTTTTTGGCATAAAATTTTACATAGTGTGTAACCATTAAAGAAAAATTACTCTAAAATATAATACCTTTTTCTAATGTTTTCAGTGCATATTTAATTTTGCGATAGAATTAATAAAAATTATACTTTATAATTATTATACTTCATCTCAATTTTGTCATAAAAAATTAAGATCAGATATACATATTGTGATTGTCTACAATGGTTCACATTTTTGAAACCATTTGAATGACGATTAGACGATGTTCACATTTAAAGTGTATATTTAATTTTTTTTAAATCAAAATAAACATTAATCGTCGGATTTGATTTAATTTTAAAAGTGTCCACCGCGTGAATGCGTTTGAATGACCGCATGGAATTAATGTCTTTTTTCCTTTTCTTTCCCTTTTAGCCATTTAGGCATCTCCGTCAAAATAAAATAAAATAAAAATAAAAATAAAATTAACGGTGATACGACATACTCCTACGTAACCAAATCTATATATGAGACAATATTTGTTCTCTTGTTCAACTGTACTAAGGTTTTAGATTCAAACAAAAAAAGGGCACAAGGCAAAGCCTAAACGGAAGCACAGAGATGGAAGATTTCTCAAAGGTAAAGCATCTCATGACTCTGTTTCTTGTAATTGGATTTTGCACCCTTGTTGTAGGCGCAAAACATGTAAACATCAAGAATAAATTAGGATCTGGCAACACCATGACTTTACATTGCAAATCAAAAGATAATGATCTAGGCCAGCATACTTTAGCAGATGGTGAAAATTTTGATTGGAGTTTCAATGATGATATTTTTGGAAGAACACTGTTTTTCTGTAACGTAGCATGGGTGAAAGTTCCAGGGTATTATTTTGAGGCGTATACATTTGTTAGGGATCGTGTACGATGTGACAGTGGATGTTCTTGGATAGTAGCTGCTGAAGGGATTTATGGTTTAAATAATCAAACAGGCTTGTGGGAATTCATTTACAATTGGCCAAACTGATTGTGTCCTAGATTAATTATTTCAACGTTGCATATCAATCCTAGACTAATTGTACCTTATGAATTTATTATAATAAAATAATCAGGTGGTTTAGCTTTTGATACAAAAGTAGACACTTGACGTTCTGTGAAAGACCTCCGACTTAGTGTTTTTGGTTTTTCTCTCTTTTTATCCTTGGTTAAAAAATACCAACTCAAGTGTGTGTGACATTGGATAATAACAAAGTGTTGGTTTTATTGGTCAAGGATTTTCAGCTTACTTAAGGGAGTACACTCAAGAATTTCTCCTACCTTTGACTAACATGAATTTCTCCTGAACTAAAATGAAATTGATACAAGAGTTGTTTTGTTTTGTTATTTTTAAGCAACAATTGGTACATTATTAGTGACATTAGATAGTAGCAAAGTGTTGGTCGAGAATGAAGTCCTAAAACATCGAAAGATTAGTGTTTGTTTAAAAAATTAAAAGCCGCGTTTGGCCAAACTCTATAGTTTGCAGCTTCTAGAAACTACAGTGAATTCAGCTTTGGGATGTGAGATTGACACTTCCACCGCTAATCCAAACTGGGGTTATATTAATCTTTTCACTTATTTGAGATTTTACATTCATTTTCTCATAAAATGTGAGACTATTGTTCACATTTGACGTATCAATTGTTGTGCTAATCAACAGGACTCATGAGAGACATTAACACTAGATCTCCATCAAAATATTAAAATATTAAATATATTAGTATTTTTCTTATATATCATTTATTTTGTTTCACACTTAAATTCCAAGAAAAAGGTACATAGAATACAAGACAATGTCTGTTAGTTCATTTGTTATTATAATGAAGAAAAGCCATTTAGTGAATAGGTTCCTTTTGTCTTTAAACTTTATATGACAACGACACCATTCACTTGAAAAGTGAGAAACAAGTAGTAATTTTACTGTTTTAGTTAGAAAAGTCCATGCCTCTGGGCCATCCTAAGGGAAGCAAACCATGATTGCTTCACTTGCTGCCAAGGGACAAACCAAACTGAAGAAGAAAACTTTAACTTCGTTTTGTCCACCCCGAGTTAGAAGCTTCACAGAATCACCCACTTCCTTTCTAATCGAACCTATAATAATAAATTAATAATCACTATCTTCCAACTCCACTGCACACTACCCCTATCAAATAGAGATCTATTGGGCCAAACAAGAAATGGAGTGTGATATCAGTGATTATGATGAAGTTGCACGGAGTAGTGGTTGGAAGGTTTTCTGTTAAAGAGACAGTAAAATAATGTATGATCGGTGATTTTTCTTACTCTGTCAACTTCAAAAAAGTAGATGTCCACAATCAACTGCTTTTAATCAATATATGGTGCAATTCAACACACAACATTGATTTAGTATTAGAGAACAAAACAGTTCTATTCTAGACAGGGGTGAACCCAATCCAAACTGCGTCATCTTTGCGACTGCTTTTACGGTTGACGTGCAGAATTCCTCAATTATCCCTTTGTTTTAATTATTATGAATATTCTTTTAAGGCATATTAGTCATTTATTTTTATTTTTCAAGGGCATATTGGTCATCATCACAATCTATTTTAAGTGACCTATTTTTTATTTTTTCTTATTGAGTGTGCCCGCCGTGTATTCTGATTCTCCTTTCACTTGCAAGGAAGCCCTCTATTCTTCTTTTGTGAAGCCCGCTGTTTTTCTCTATTTGTCTTGATTTCCTTTCCTCTACAAAGTACTCAACACATGGCATCATCATCATTATCATTATAATTGTTCACTATCCCTACCCTTTTAATTTTTGAGTATTTTTCTATTTTTGAAGATTTATGTATCCTATTGGATTTGGAATTTATATTTAGTTTATATATGATCATTATTTTTTTTTCAATAGATTAGATGGTAAATACTACCAAAAACTCATACATAATGTTCAATCTAACAATATTTATATTTTGCCAATTGAAGTAAGACACATGGACTTATATACAAATATTTAGTCTTTGCAATTGTCTCGCCATCTGCTATAACAGTTTTGGAGTCCAGCACAGAAGCAAGCCGAGACTAACCGCATATACTAGTTTATAAGTAACTAATCATCACCATTGGTAGAAAATTCAATCAATCACCACGAGACAAGAACAATGTCATAGAAATAACCAACAAATTAATAGTTCAAAAACAATTAAATCCATGACATCCCTCTTTCCTTTATATATTTAGTATTTACAAATCGAAACAAAATTGTAGCAGAAAATCACGTTGAACCATAAACTATATTGAAACTTTTGAAAACTCACCAACCAAGCAAATGCCAAACCAAATTGCAAGAAAAGGATCCAGTGTACACCAAGAAATCATGTAATGTAATGTAATTTAACTAACTAAATTGACATAATAATTTGTTGCAGTATCATCAGCTCATAGTTGTTAAACAACAAACTTATATCCACTTAATTAAAAAATTATGTATATAATCTAACACTATGTGCTAAGTTTACACATCCAATTGAAAATTGTATAATCATTTGTTAAAATTTTACTTCTATCATTTTGATTTCATTTCATTTTGTCATCACCTACCAAATCTCTGAATTCTCCGGCGACGCAATTCATCCAAAGGAAGACCATCAGAATCATAATAATCACGGTCATTGAGGTTCCATTGAGAAGAAGAAGAAGAAGAAAATCCAGTTCCACTCCTACTAGTACCACACATCTCACACACACTCAACAAACCAGTATTGTCATAAGTACAAGCCTGACATCTCCAATCAACAGCACGCCGAGCAGCATTACCACCACCAACAGTCCCCCTACCAGTAATTCTCCCCCTCCGAAACCGAAACAAGTCACCTATAAACCTCACAGGCCAATTCAACAAAGCATTAAAACTCCTAACAATATAACTCAATGAATTCGAACCAGAACCAGAATAAGAGCGTCTCAGCCGAAGATAAACAATTCCTGCTAGTATACCACTAAGATGACCGAGAAACGACACACCAGGTACAAACATTTGAATAAGAATTAACTCAGCCCAAGCAGCATAACGAGACGGTAATAGAACACCATGAACGTTAGTGTAACTATCTGACTGTGAATTAAGAACAACTTTCATTGCAAATAAAACGCCGGAGAAACCAACGGAGTATTCGTAATAGTAAGGTCTATCGTAATCAAATAATAGAAGCAACGATTTGGATAAAATTAGGGTTATACTTTGTGATAAAGCGAGTAGAGAAGCTACCATAGAAGCGAATTGAAGACTTCCCATTGAGGTTTCTAATTGAATCCCTTTCCAGAGAAGGGATATCATGTTGTAAACAAGATGAGGTTCTCCGATATGGTAGAACGCCGATAAGAAGAATCGCTTCAGGTCTTTGTTCTGCGATAAAAGAGGAGATTAATTAATTGATTAATTAATTAAATTAAATTAAATTAAATGAATGATTAATTTAATTGAATACCTTGAGGATGAGGTGGGAGTTGAACCAGACTTGATCGATGGAAGGAATGACGGAATGGAGGAAAGAAGGTCGGAGATAGATGAGGGTATTGGCGGCGATGAGGGCGGCGGTGACGGGAGGTTTAGAGTCCGATCTGTAATATTCGGTGAAGGTGTGAAGAGCTAGCAATGGGAGCATTCCCCTTGAAGTCGAAACTCTTCTCCCAAAACTTGCTTCCATTTTTGTTGTTGAAAATTGCAGTGATGATTCGACGAACGCTTTTCGATTGGATTGATTTTGATGGTGGAATTGATAGATAACGAATTTTCTATTTACGCCTTGTTGGCAAAGAAACGTATATTATCGTTGCGCAAACAAACTTCTGGATCCTTCCTTTCGTTTTCTGCTACTTTCTTCGCGCCGCACTCCTCTTCCGTTCTACTATTCACACAAATGTCAAACTGTTTTTCTTTTTTTTTCGTTACTATTATATATGACAATATTATTCATTAATAACAAAGTTAACATGCTTAATTCATTAAAAAAAACCTAAATTAAGTTATTTACTTTCTTAATTTATTTTTTGATTTTATTCCCCCCGTTTAAGTTTTTTCTCCTAACTATACTATAATAGTCTAGTTGAACCTTTAAGTTAATTTATGTTAAAAAACATTAAGTTTTTGATATGACATATCTCACTCGGAAATTTTAATCATTTAATAACTTAAACTAGAAAATTCATAAAATTCATAACTTCTAGATGAAAACCTAAAACCTTTCAAACTTATACTTACCACAACTCCACTCATTTCTTCCTCCCCATAATAATGTGATGTTGTTGTGATTTGTTTTGTTGATCACTTGGTGGTGTCGTTGGAATTTCTAGAAGTTCTAGTAGTTTGTCGTTTGTTTCAAGTGTTAAAAAACTTGAAGTGATCATTATTCTTGTTGTCTACATCAATACTTCCATAATTGCCAATATAGAAAAATGAAAGAAAAAACAAATGAAAGATTGTGTTAGTGTAAGTCAAACGAGTGAATTCAATTTGGGTAGTTGGCTTAGTCAAATCTGAACGGAAATTAAGAAAAAATTGATAATGGTAAAACTGTGAAATTCGAGCATGCGAGGGGGGTGAGAGAAGTAGTGGAGTTGTGATAGATCTAAGTTTGAAATGGTTTTAAGTGTGAAAGTTATGAGTTTGAATTCAATTTTGAGTTTGAGGATTGTGAATCTTAACAATTATGTGTTTCTTTTGATTAAGGAGATCTATGAGTTTGGGGTTTAAATTTTAATCATTCATGTTGAAACACAGAGAAAATTATGGTGATGAAAGAGAGTTATGGGTTTGAAGTTGAATTTTTTTATTAAATTAGCAAAATATTTGTGCATTCCGCATTTGTTCAAGTTAGCTTGTGTAAATTGAATAATTTAATTTTATATAAATAAATATTATTTTTTTGAAATAATTTTAATGGTGGAATAGATACAATAATAAAAATTTAGACTAAACTGAAAATTAAAAGTTTGAAATTATCATTTAATTTTAAAATGGATTGATTTAATTCTTACAAATGTCTCTAATTTTTATTTTTTTGATAGAAAAATATCCCATGTTTGTGTAGTAAATTATAATTTGTGAATTATAAATTTTTAGACTCATGCAGCACTGATAAAATACTGTTATGTGTATAGTTTGTACAATAAATTATAATTAATGTTTTATAATTTTTTTTTTATACTTTTATCTTTAAGTTACTCAGACATTAATAATCAAATATACATTTATTTTAACTAATTGACCTATGTTTTTGAATTAATTGACCACTAACAAATATTTATTTAATGTACTGTTTGTCAAAGGAAGAGAAAATTATAACTAGTATATTCTAATTTTTTAATATTGTTATTCCGTGGTTGAGTTGTACGTCAAATTATAATTAATGTATTATAATTTTTCTTATATGTTGTTTATAAGATAATCAAAAGATAAACGACACATTTATATTTCAATTAATATGTGAATGTTTAACTTTTAACTAATTATTTTGCAACAAATATTTGTTGGGTGTATGACTTATATAGTCAAAAGAAACATAATATTCGACACGAATTATGTCTGGTTGAACTATTAGTTGTCAAAATACTTCGCTGAAAGTCATTAAACTATTATTTGACTTGAAGTGGCGAATACAAAATAAAAGTTAAAATGAAAATGAAAAAAAAAAAATCATCAGTAAAACTTATTATTACTCCAATAGAGTTAAAACATAAAACAAAGTTAAAATTATTTTTTTGAAAACAAGTGCTGAATATAAACAAGATATCTTATCTATTAACTTATTATATGTGAATGAGAATTTTGTAACTATTTAATTATAGATAAATATTTGTCTTATGTATTTGTATGGTAAAGTAGGATAAATCATCTTTTAAAAAATTGATTATGACAATATTGATCTTCTATATGATTTGTTTAGTAAATTATAATTATTGTATTATACACATTTCTCTCTTAATTAATTAATCTGTGATTAATTATATTTTAGTCAATTGATTAGTAATAAATATTTATTCCGTGTATTATTTGAACATATAGTTTATCCATTTAATGTTATTTTTCTAAAATTATTTCTTATAGTGTATATGTATTCTTGAGACACACAAATATTTAAACGTACATTATACTCTTAATTAATTTGTGTCTAAATGAACATTTTTTAGCAAATTAATTAGTGATAAATATTAGGCATGTCTATGGTTTGATTCGTAAATTTTAATTAGTTATTACAATGTTCTACACTTCTGTCTATTAAATATTAAATAGATATACAAATAATCAAATGTATATTTTTGTATTAATTAATTGATTTGTGAATGACCACAAATTGACTAATTTATTGATAACTAACATTTGTTATGATGATTTTTATATTAAACTATAATTAGTGTAATTTCAATAGACACAATGATAATAAAATACGCCTTTATATATTAACTAACCGATTAGTAAATTATCATATTTGAAGAGATACACTAATAATCAAATACATATTTATTTTTCTAATTATTGTATTCATGAATAATCACATTTTAACTAATTGATTAGTGACAAAAATATGTATTTCGTGTATGATTTATACATAAAATTATATATTTAGTTATAATAATGTTTTATTCACTTTCATCTAAAAAAATTCAACAGACATATTGATAATCAAATTTGCATTTCTCTTATAGCTAATTGATCAATGACTCGTATTTGCCTATTGTTTAAATTGTATAATAAATTAAAATTATTGTAATGTATATTTTTCTCATTTTCTTAGAAGATGTTTAAAATTTGAGTTATAAAATTTTGATATGAAAAAAAGAGAGGAAAAATTAAAGTTTTGAAATTTAAAAGGAGAAGAGAGAAGAGGGAAAATAAAAAAGAGAGGATAACGAATAAATCATAATCAGTGTTTTATAACTTTTTTTTCAATTTTTTGTAAAAGATATTTAAAATTGGAGTATTTAAATTTTGTAATAGAAAATAGAAGAAAGTGAAAAGTTTTGGAAGTTTAAATAAATTTTGAAATGAGGAGAGAGAAAAAGGTAAAAGTGTACCGAGATTTGAACAAGGAAATGTGATTGTTGTCCTAAAATTGTGATGTTTAAAGACGAATGGTTTAGTAATATTAAAAGATGTTTGAATTTATAAATATATAATAAATAAGTAATAGATGATTAAATTTATTTGTCACAAATAACAAAATGACACATGTATCGTTTCATTCCAGAGACTAAATTGACTTAAATGACAGAAATAAAAGACTAAAATGAAACAAAAAAATTATGAGATTAAAAATATAATTTAATCAAAAATATATTTATAATAAATTTATAATTTGTTGCAGTATCATATGATGAGACCAGCTCATAGTTACACAACAAACTTATATCCACCCAAACAAGAAACTATGTATATGTGCTAAATTTTGAAATCCAATGGATGATTGTATAATCATTTGTTAAAATTTTACTTGTATAATCTTGATTTCATTTGATATTTTCATCACTTACCAAAACTCTCAATCATCCGGCGACGCAATTGATCCAAAGAAAGGCCATCAGAATCATAATAATCACGGTCGTTGAGGTTCCATTGAGAAGAAGATAATCCAATTCCAGTTCTACCCCTACTGATACCACACATCTCATAACAAACACTCAACAAACTCCTCCTCCTTCGAAACCGAAACAAGTGACGTATAAACCGCACAGGCCATTTTAACACACCATTAAAACCCCTAACAATAGACCTCAACGGTTTCGAACCCGAACGGGAACCCGAATAAGCACGTTTCAGTCTAAGATAAAGAATTCCGGCGAGTATACCACTGAGATGACCGTGGAACGACACTCCCCGTACATACATTTGAATAAGAATTAACTCAGCCCAAGCAGCATAACGAGACGGTAATTGAACGCCATGAACATTAACGTAACTATCTGATTGTGAATTAAGAACAACTTTCATTGCAAATAAAACGCCGGAGTATTCATGATAGTAAGGTCTATCATAGTCGAATAAGAGAAGCAACGATTTGGATAAAATTAGGGTTATACTTTGTGACAAAGCGAGGAGAGAAGCTACCATAGAAGCGAACTTAAAGCTTCCCGTTGAAGTTTCTAACTGAATCCCTTTCCAGAGAAGTGATATCATGTTGTAAACAAGATGAGGTTCTCCGAAATGGTAGAACGCCGATAAGGAGAATCGCTTTAGGTCTTTGTTCTGCGAGAAAACAAGATATTAATTGAATGAATTGAATGGATGATTAGTTTAATGAATTGAATACCTTGAAGATGAGGTGGGAGTTGAACCAGACTTGGTCGATGGAAGGAATGATAGAACGGAGGAAAGAAGGTCGGAGATAGATGAGGCTGTTGGCGGCGATGAGGGTGGCGGTGACCGAAGGTTTTGAAGCCGATTTGTAATACTTGATATTGATAAAGGTGTAAATAGCTAGTAATGTAAGCATTCCCGTTGAAGTCGACATTCTTCTCCCAAAACTTGCTTTCATTTTTATTTTATTGAAAATTGCACTGATCATGCGAATAACACTTTTGGATTCTTCCTTTCGGTATTTTTAACTATTTTCTTCGCGCCGCACTCCTCTTTCGCTCTACTATTCACATATCTCAAACTGTTTTTCATTTTATTTTATCTTTTAGCCAATTTATTATTATTCATTAATAACAATTAACAAATTTACCATGCTCAATTCATTAATAACATTATTTTTAAATATTTAATTAATATATAAAAATCATAATATATTTATACTCTCAATAAATTATAACCATTAAATTATAAAAAATATTTGATTTTAATCTATATCTTTAGAAATGTTAACAAGTAATTCTTTTGTTGAGAACTTACATATAAAAATGAAATTTTGTAATTTTATATTTTATATTTTGGAATTGTAAAATTTTAAAAAAATTTATTTAATTTTATTTATTTAATTTTATTTATTTATTTGTTTTTTTAACAAATAACTTTAGATATTTGTTAGCGTCATATATATATATATATATATTGAGTGAATAGGTAAGTCTCTGAATTTGCATCATTATTTAATTTAGTCCTTGAATTTTCAAATATAGCACAATAGTCCCAAAATTTATTATGTAGGGGTTAATTTCATCCTTCTGTTTTTTTAGATAACATTTCATCCTTCTATTTATTTTCGTACATTACCATTATAACCTGTGATGTTAAACGATGATGTGATCGATTTCAAATCATTTCAACACATATAACAATTAAATTAATATGAAAGTTTTCCACTATAAATATCTATTAGTTACTCTTTTTCAATTTTCAAAACGAATTACTCAAAGTAATTTATCATCATTGTTGAAATCTTATTTTTGTGGTCTCAATATACGTGGAGGTGATTTGAAATCCACATAAAATATACATCATCATTTAACATACCACACATAATCATAATCATATCTTTAATTAATGAAGAGATAAAAGTGTGTTAAAAAATTCAAAATTACATCGAACAACATCTACAAATTAGTTCAGAATCAATTTATTTAATCACTCAATATATATTTTAAAATACCTTTGTTCAACAGTTATCTTAAAAAAATGTTAATCGCTCCGATCACTTAAAAAAAACAAAATTAAACTGGAGTGATAAAATTACCGTCATACAAGTCACAAGATATATTTAACAGAAAAATAACGTGAAATGAAGTCAAAAAATTGGTATAACTTCACTTATATGTCAAATAATTGCAAACACAAACAATTAAACATTAGCACCAGTGGTCTAGTGGTAGAATAGTACCCTGCCACGGTACAGACCCGGGTTCGATTCCCGGCTGGTGCAATTTCTTTTTTCCCCTATCTTATAGGATTATTTGCCTTTGCCTTATAAGCTGTGAATAAAACTTTATTATATGTTTATTTAATTTAATCCGAAGAAGAATATGACATAATAATATATTATGCAGCTTCAGCAAATCCTACACGGAGATTACCATAATCAAAAACTGTATGGTATGCCCCCAGAAATAGATCGCCAAGAACCCTGCAATGCAACCAACCGCACCCCACAACAGTAAAATAATATGCAGCAGATTTATATCTCGATTATGGAATATTATTGGAAGTTATTTATAAATATTAATTAATTGATTACCAGAGAGGACCCTGTGGAGGTGGCACATCTATAGCAACAAAACCACCATAGCAGACAGTTGAACACCCTTCTTCAACTCTTAGGATATACTGAAAATCACAAAATATAAATTCAATGTTAATTAAATACTTAAATATTAATAGCAACAAACAATGGAAACTATCTATAAGGAAAATTGAACCTGTTCTGGAGAGAGAGGAAATGTCTTGTTTCCAATTGTGAATGTAATTTGTGGCATTGTCGCAACATTATCACAGTCTATAAATGATTGTCCCACTGGATTTGGAAGTTTCTCACACAACTTTTACAAAAGGATATTGAAAAATGAAAATAAATTAAAAAGCTTGTTAAGTCCTTAATTGGAAATAAATATGCAATAATCAGTTACCTCATCTATGTATTTTAATATTTTCTCCCTTGTATTTCTCTGCTTAAGCTGAACCTGAATCCAAAACACAATCATATCGCATAAAGTACATAAGGGACTCTCCTTACTGTGTGACTCATCCCAATTTTCATTGTCTACCACTGTTTCAATAACATCACTGCATTGCAAGTTTAACTTAAGTTACAATTTTGTTATAACAAATGAATGTGTATCAAAATAATCAAGCATGTAATTATTGTACTTCATTCTATGTGATCGATTACGCGAGCAGAGTCCAATGTCGACGCATATAATTTCAGGTCTTAACTGAAAACATAATAATGGTTAAATTAAATTCCAATGATAATCATTTTTGTGTATCATATTAAAAGGACTAGGAACAAACCCCGGAAGTTATGAATTCCCATATTGAATCGCCATAGTTATGTATGATGTTTTTACATTCATAACTCACATATCCTTCTGCTCCAATGGCATGGTTAATTTGAGTCACAACACTCTGCAAACAAGAATTAAGTAAGAAAAAGATATCAAATTAAAAAGGGTAACATAAAAAAAGTTACAAGATAGAAGTATAATGGTTGATATCATACTGTTGGACCAGCAATTAAAGATGTGCCTGAGTCAATAATGGCAGCACAACCACCTTGACATAGCCCTATAAATAGATTCAACATTTATATCAGAAGTTTATTATATGTGGAAATGGTAGAAGCAAACAACCAAGAGTACAAAATTCAATGAAAATTAAACTAGCAATATGTTACTTCCTGATCTCATATAAATTTGAGCAATTTTAATTTTTAGTACATACATAGTGGTCACTCATAAGTCATAACAAAAAGAAACAATGAAAATTCAAGGCATATATAGAAAGAATGTGAAGGGGAATATAAATGCAAGAGAACCTGTTGAATTGTTTGCAAGTAGAATGTCTCCAACCTCAATCTAAAGATGAAAACACCAAAAGTCAATGCTGACATGATTGATGATAAGAATCATATATAAATTAATATTGTCGATAGTCTTTGATACTATGTTAAGTTTTTATATTGGACTTAATTCATCATTACAAAACCAAATTGTAAGATGAGAGATGTCACTCTTTATAAACTTTTTTCAAGAATCATCTATTTTTAATGCGAGACTAGAGTTTTTCCCGATGCTTGTAAATATAGTATACCTGCCAATAGCCTTTTTGAGAAACTGGAACATAAGTGTGGTCACCCCTAAAGTGTCTCCAGTCAATACCACCAAAGACAATCTCACCACCTATCTTTGCCCCTGGGTCTTGGTTTAGCCAAAGAGAGAAAATCTTTTGAGTCATGTGCCCTTGTTCTATCATATTATACCTGCATTATGAAAGGGAAAATCAGATCAAAAACATAGAAAAAGTTTTATAAACAGAAATGAATTGATAAGGTTTGGATTATGGGCTATAGGGTACCAACCACACTGGTGTGACTTGTCCAACTGAAATATCCTGGAATCCAAGTCCAAGTATCCCATCAAAATGCATTGCTAAAAATTCCAAAGATCCTTCCTTTGTAATCTCAGCAAATTCCTGTAGGATTAGAAGTAAGTCTTAGACACAAGTTTAACCGAAGTACAAACATATTTGAATCATATAGAACTCAAAATAATCACAAAATTTATTAAAAAGAAAGTCAAAAACATTGATTAACCTGATCTCTGATGATAATATTCCCAACTTTTAAATGATCTTGGCTGAAGAAGCCAGGAATGTGTCCACGACCAAAAGGAATTTTGCAAGATGTTCCTGAACATTTTTCCAAAACAGAAGGTTCTGAATATGGATATTATAACAAGCACAATTACACAAGCTTCCCAAAAAAAAAAAACAGCATTCAGTTTGTACATGTAATTGTAATTTGTAAAGCCGAATGGAGGAAATATTCAGCTTAGCTTGCTGTTTGGATAAAGAGTTTATGTAAAATTATTTCTATAACAAATGATAAAATAAAGTTAATTTTTTTCCATGTATTATAAACTATTTTCATAAACTATCTTAGAGAGTTTATAAATATGAACAACAGAAAACAATTTACAAACATATCATAAGTTATTTTCATAAACTTATAAGTGCTTATATTATTAGTAATATAAGCTCAAACAATTTGGTCCTAAGAGACCCTTTATACTAAATTTCATGCCAATCCAAAGTTACCTATTTTTGTGTAGGTGCTAGACAGCTTGGACCTATACTTGGAATGAATGTAGCAAGCAATCTGCATATGTAATGATTATACTCAATTACTCATATATCTTGTTTTTGAAATAAATTTGAAGAATTGAAGGACTGTTTTGTTAGATCATTGTGAAACTTACAGACAAGATGCATTTGGAAGATGGGACCCAAAGATTGGAGCTACCAGTGTCAAACACCACTTTGAAGATTTGTGGAGGTGACCCGATACCAATTTCACCAAAATATTGTGCATCAAGATAATTCTTTAGATACACTACATCTGTTGTTAAATGATTGTTACTATTAACACCCCCTAATTCTCTATGATGAACAACCTCCTTGATCATAGCAGAATTTAGAGTGGTAATGTTTAAATGCCTCCTTTTTAGGCTAACCCTCATTAACCCATCATCAAAATTTGCAGAAGTCAAATGATCAAACCATGCCCACAAGCACATCATGTGTAGCAAATACTTCAAACACCCCATATTTTCAAGTCATATAATCCAATGTTTCATTGATGTTCATATATAATAAATATAAGGTTCCTTCCAACCAACATAAATATTCACCACCATTTATTACTCCTAAAAACAACATATTGCTCGGTTGTATTTTGTTTTCCAGTTTTGATGCTGCAAAGAAACAATTTACACTTGCATGTGGAAACCATTGGGTAGTTTCGTGTAGCATAATAAAATGCAATTTGCCAATTTCAAGTACGGTAAACGAAGTAGCTTCCGCATACAGTACATGTACCTCAATTGAGTATATTGTATTCTGGAATTCTCTTCCACTTACGCACCACAAATATATGTTTCTTCTACGCTTATAATCGTATCTACTTAGAAACTCTGTTTTTTATTTGACACCATATCAGTGTTTGAAAGAGTTAATTAATTTAAATTGTTTTTAGCTCATTTTCAGAAATCGTTACTTTAATTATGTTTTTAATTTTTTTCACTCTACATTTTTTATGAGTAGCAATCAATTCAAGTATCTTTGAAACAAAAAAATAAAAAATAAATCAACTAAGAGTGATTCAAGAATACCAAATTCAGATGTTTCTAATGTTTGAATAACAATTTAAAATATTTTTAATATAAATAAACACTAATATTTATTTTATAATTGTTTTCAAAAAGATTTAAACTTTGCATTTCATAAGGTTATATCGTGGAACTCTTATCCTTGAATTGAATCTCGTTTACAAATATTAACCATTTAACACTAAATATAAATTAAGATTATACATACTATTTTGATCATTGTTATAAACAAAAAATATATTTTAAATTTTGATCACAGTTATAAAGTAAAAAATTACTTATATATATATATATATATATACTAGTGGGGATTCATCCACTTTCTTCGCTTAATAACCGAATACTCGACGATAAATTTCACCTATTAAACTATCATATTAAATTTTATTTTTTTATTGAAATTATTTACTACTTTATTAAATAATTTCAAATCAACGTTTAATAAGTTTTTTTTTTTTAAATATAAATAAATCGTCTCAAATATTTTAAAAACCTTGTGTTTAATCATTAATATATTGCGTTAATAAACATTTGAATTAATAAAATTTATCATTGATACTAAATTATTAAATGAAGTAACTCATTATATAATTATTTGTAGAGTCCACGAATCCATAAATCAATTAACTCGAATTGAATTGATTACGATAACTTCAAAATTATTATGATAACTTCAAATTATGACCCTTTATTTAAAAAATAATTAATAATTGGGATTAATCACTAATAATTCCTACATAAAGTTTTACTAATTACTACTCTTAAACCCACGAGCTTTTCTAATAAATTCTTGAAGTCAAAATAGATTCCTTTTATATTGAACGATTCTGCATTCAATAACTTGAATTTTAAAAAATGGTCTGAACATTTGATAGTATGACCTTTATTTTTAACATCTCCATCATTTAATTGAAAAATATTTAATGAAAATAGTTGAATAGTTGACATTAAAAAATGTCAATTTAATAAATTTTACTTATATTTTACATAAAATTTAAAAAAATTAATTACAAATAACTATTTTTTTTTTTTGAATTTTGTGTATGTTAAGACCTGAAAAAAATAATGTAGGAGCAGTTAACCTTGTAAATGTAAAAATAATAATGCACTAATTGACATTTAATTAGAGTGTTTTACATCTCAAAAAATAAAATTATAGAGTGAAGATGCAGTTGAAGTATACACTCTACAGTTAACTGTGCAGTGAAACGGCGTCGTTGATCGGGGTTGATGCGATTCCTCTGGAATGGAAGAACGACGGAGAAAGAGTGGAAGGTGGGGATACATATGGCCGATGTGGATGACGCTGTTACTTCACCTCCTCGCTATTATTCTATTCACCACCGGATTTCTCCTTACCAGAACCGAACTTCCTTACTACAGCCACTGCTCCGATCTTTCCAATTCCCCATGCTTCCCTCCTTCTCCGAGTAATAACGGTTCATGCTGGACAAAACCTTCAATTAACCGTCTCGTCATTATCGTTCTCGATGCTCTCAGGTACACACACCTATATATCCAACACTGCCCACGTGTGTGTGCCTTACAACTATTAACCATTTTTTGTGCCTTTCAGATTTGATTTCGTTGCTCCCAGTACCTTCTTTGCAGGTTAGTTATCTCTATTATTAGTTTACCACTTTTAATGTATTGTATTTTTTACCTTCATTTTTGTTTATAATAATTAACTTCATTATTTTATGTCACAGAATCAAAACCCTGGATGGATAAATTGCATGTTTTCAATAACATGTCATCTTTACGACCATCCTCTGCAAGGATTTTTAAAGCTATTGCTGATCCACCTACCACAAGTTTGCAGCGCTTGAAGGTCTATTCAATTTCTTTCTAATTATCAAATCACAATTTATGATTAAATTTTGAGTAAATGAGCATTTTATTCATTGAAATTGTAAGGTTAAGTCAATTTACTCCTTCCAATTTGAAATTTGTGAAATAACAATTTAGTGCCTTAAATTGAAAAATATCAGTACAATTTTAGAGGTTCTATGCTAGTTAGGATATAACAAGAGACTATTCAAGTCAATATGTTAGTTTTTTGTTGATTTTTATGGATGTTTACTAAAGAGTTATTTTGATGGAGAGACTAAATTGATTGATGTTATTTGATTCAAGGGACTTATTTTCTATTTCGTAAATTTGAAGGATTAGATTATTCAACCCTTATAATTTCCAGGATCAAAATGCTGATTTACTCATTAAATTTGTAATGTACTCTGTTACCAGATTATTATGACTGTGTATACTCTACAATGGATAGGATATGATTTTTGATGTTTCATTGTTTGAGCTGATAATTTTCATCTATTTTTCGATAGGGCTTGACAACTGGTGGACTTCCAACTTTTGTAGATGTTGGTAATAGCTTTGGTGCACCTGCTATTGTCGAAGATAACTTCATTAATCAGGTGCTTTCTCTTTTCGATTTTTCCTTGCCTAGAGTTATTGTTTTAAATATTGGTTTAGTTCAAGATTGAAACTTGTCCTTGTGTTTCTGTATTTCTGAATTCGATTTATCAACAAGGCAATTACATCCCATTCTAATGCTAAATACATATATTATCTACAGTTGTTTCATAATGGGAAGAAAGTTGTTATGATGGGGGATGATACATGGACACAGTTATTTCCTCATCATTTTGAAAGATCCTATCCATACCCTTCTTTTAATGTGAAAGATCTTGATACGGTAGGGCTTATATTGTGTTGAATTTAACTTTGGACTGACCTTGTAATCCTTGCAATACATGTTAATTGAGTAGTATTGGTTTCCATCGTTTCGTTTGCTCTATCATTTCAACGACTGTGATATGACATTGCTTATTTTTAAGGTTGATAACAGATGCATTGACCATTTATTCCCATCCCTTTATGAAGACGATTGGGATGTTCTTATTGCACATTTTCTTGGAGTGGTATGTTTGATATTTCATATTATACATCTAATAGTCGTGATATCCATATTCTGTATCCTGTTATTCCCATTCTCACTCTTCATCATTAGGATAGGAAATGTCACCATCTTCTGTATTTTCTTTTTTGGTTTAGGATCACGCTGGACATATATTTGGTGTTGACTCCACTCCAATGATAGAGAAGTTGGAGCAGTACAATAACCATTTAGAGGTCAGTTTTGGTAATTCTTCCATATATCCATTGTTCTACCCTACATGATTGTCTGTTCCTTTTCAGTTTTCACTATGTTGGTTTGCATTTTTTGTGTTAATTAGCGAGTCTTTTATGGCCTATGCTTTCTGCTTCAGTTGTCTAATAGTTTTTTTGTTATATGCTGTCTAACAACTTCATGGATTAATGGTATTTCTCCTGTGCTTATGGTTGTCTGATCCCAATATTGTTGTCTTTTATTTGTCCAGTTTAGTTGGTTAAGTTTTTACTGATTCCCATGCCTGGCTAATAATCAAACTAACTTATATTGCTTTAGAGAGTTATTGAAGTGCTGGAAAATCAGTCTGGACCTGGGGGCTTACACGAAAATACTTTGCTTGTAGTAATGGGTGACCATGGACAAACCCTAAACGGTGATCATGGCGGTGGGAGTGCCGAAGAGGTGTGTATCACACTTATAGTGTCTGTTGATATTATTTTCTTGGTTAAATATATTTTTTTCCCCGATTTTAATTAGGACCACATCTTGCAGGTGGAAACTGCCATTTTTGCCATGAGCTTTAAGGAGCCTCTTTCTTCTGTGCCACCAGATTTTGACAGTAGTACTTGTCAAACAGATCTGGTATTTACTATTCCTTTGTTTGAAAACATGCATAAACATGTTTATTTGCTGGCGGCTCTAAGAGACTTTATGACTATTTTCAACAATATTTTTCTTTTCTTCTCCATGCTAACAGCCCCTAGTGTTATGCTAGAAGGGTCAAGATGGAAAGCACGAGTAATTTATAAAATTGGGAATGACAGGGTAATGCATAATTATGGTATGGATGAATAAACAATTACAGAGCCACAGGAAAAATGTATCATTAAATACATAATGTTATCTATCTAACATATCTAAGTCAATGGATATGCTTGGATAAATTATCATTTGTACACTTGGGCAGGGTGGTCCTGTTACTCTACTCTGACTCTCAAGATCATGAAACTGAGTTTGATCTTTATAATTATGTACTTAAATTTTAACTGTTTTTTCTGGCTAAATTACTTATCTTGTCTTTCATATCAGGATGGCAAGAATGTCTGTATCAGCTCTATGCAACAGGTCAGGAAAACATTCTGTTTTTAATGGTATTTTGAAAACCGTTTGTACAATTGTTCAAGCCCTGTATTTATCCCTATCATCCTTTACAGCTTGACTTTGCAGTAACAATGTCAGCGTTGCTTGGCATACCTTTCCCTTATGGAAGGTGCAGTGTAAGCATCCTGTCTATGTTACTATTGTCTACTTTGATGTTATATTTGTCTATTTATATAATTAGATGTAATGTATTCCTTAGTCTGCCTTCTATATTTCTCACTAGTTTGTTTCTTTTTGGGATGAGCTGTGGGTAAAATGGAGGGCTATTTTGGTCTCATAAGTAATGGGTCTGGAAACATATGTACTTATTGTGTATGAGTATAGACATTAAAGTTGTTACCAATGCAATTTATGTTAAGTACCCCTTTGTTTCAAAAAGAAAAATGGGTATAAGCATGGGTATTCTAGTACTTCAATCAAACTCTACCTATTGCCACTCCTATTGTGATAGAATTTTCCTTACAGGAACTATGTTAAGAACTCACAAGGTAATATTTTTCATTCTTCAGCATTGGTTGCATCAATCCTGAATTATATGCTTTAGGAGCTGGTAGTTGGAAATTTGACGCCTCACAAAAGCTGCCAGAAGTAGATAGCTGGATGAAAAATTATGCTAATGCACTTTGCATCAATACTTGGCAGGTACTCGTTGAATATTAGGCTCTCAATTTCAAATTACTATTTCTACAATTTGCTACTCCTTGTATATTTTTTGGCTATAAAATGGTGAAATGGACCTTGATGGTGCACTTAAAAAAGTTTGGATATCTCTCTATCCTGGTTGCCGCATTTGCTCTTATTTTATTTTACCTTGGGGATATTGTTGACTTCAAAACTCAATAATGTCTCTCATTTAACAAGTTACTGATTTTAAAGATCTCTTTATATTTGATAAAGGATTTAATGCTGGAATTTGATAGTCGATACCACAAGACTGCCCAAACACCTAGACAGCCAGTAGAGTAGTAGACTATAAAATGTAAATATTTTCCAATGACAGAACCAAATTATCTTTTCTCATTTGATGCTACTAGGATTCCCAGATTAAAAATTGTCTTTTGTTTTATATGAAAAAAATTTACTTTGGCATTTTTGTAATGTAAGTAAAGTTTTTAGTTTCACTTTGTTACATTCTGCTAGAGTACTGGGTATGGGTGGACCAGCTATTGGGCTCAAATCATTGGAAGCCCAGGACATGGAATGATTATTCGTGCAAAATAGAAATGCTTAAGGGGAGGGAATTGGTTATTAGTGCCAAGTTGGCAAGTTTGTTTGGCCTTACAACATAAGTAGTGGAGAGGGAGGGAGAGTAAAGGGTAAGCATTGAGTTGTTTGATTGAAATTGTTTCTCTGAGAATGTTTGCTCTAGGAT
The DNA here is from genome assembly GCA_037974295.1 of Cicer cuneatum. NCBI lineage: Eukaryota > Viridiplantae > Streptophyta > Magnoliopsida > Fabales > Fabaceae > Cicer > Cicer cuneatum. The sequence goes on from JBBPBO010001985.1 coordinate 4,064,977, forward strand.
TATGGGAGGTCTCTCTTCTGTAAACGCTTTTTTTTAATCTATATAATACAGCTTTCTATTTCTCTAGAATTAGGTTTCTGTCACATTCTAGTTTTTTTATGCTTTCAAGAAGACTTCTTATATTTGAAGAATAGAATCTTGGGCTTTATTACCATAACTTTTTTGGGGTTTAATTATCGCAATTACAAAAAATATGTAAGCATAAGGAAGAGTTTGCATGTGTGTGCAAAAGACATCATTTATTCATTTCAATGGTGTACTTCTTTTTTAGGTGAAGAGATATATAGATGCTTACTCAGCTTCATCGGCAGTTGGATTTTCACATGATGACTTATCCCGAATAGCAAGTGTTTATGCTCAAGCAAAGGATCATTGGTTGCACTCCACCAAAAAGCTTCTGCTTGATAGACACAATGACAGTGATGTATTAGTGCCTGAACTTAAGTGGCAAATTGATGCGTACTTCAAATTTCTAACAACAGTTGCCGAGTTAGCTCGATCTAAATGGACCGAGTTTGATTTAAAAATGATGGGCACTGGCATTGGAATCATGTTAGTATCACTTATATTTCAACTTTATGTTATTTTAAGGGCGACCAAACAGCATGGTGTAAATTTGTCATCATCGTCCGGAAATTCTTCAACCATTACTTCCTCAATTTTTACAATTTTTCTACTGGCAATACGCTCATTCAGTCTCCTTTCGAACAGTTATATTTGTAAGTGTGAATTTTTTCACATGCTTTCCACTTCAAATATCGCAAAGGTTTAGAATTCATAGTCATTATGTGTCTCACTTGAACTTTGTTGTCAGTGGAGGAAGGTAAAGTAGTAAATTTTCTTTTGAGCACATCTGGGATTGTGGCATTACGCCAATCAGTCATCAAGGAGAAGCTCCTAATAGAAGTATGTGTTTAGTTTAGTTTGCTTTCTTCTTTTGTTTAAAAACAAGTATTATCTGTAAGCTTACTTGCATGCTAAGGTATTTGTGCTTATAGAAGTTTTGTTGAATTCTTCTGGAACATGTATAAAATTTCTGCAGAGCATTGGGTTCCTTCTTTTGAGCACCCTATGCCGATTTGCCATTGAAGTTGGACTGTCCAAGCAGGCTGCAACATCTGCTTTCATGAAAGACTACAGTTCATGGATTGCCAACATAGCATCAGATTTACTTGTTTGGGACTATGCATCAAAAGTTATACCAATGCTGGTTTTGATTCTGTTAGCATTTTGGCTTTACAAGGCCACCAGATGCGGCTTCTTTGATTGGCCACGGAAGTATGTCATTCTGGGTACTATTTTGAGTTATATGCTAATAATTGTGCATTGGATCACCGACAGTGACAGGTTTGGTGTAGCACTGATGGCTGAAAGCATTGGAAGAAATTATATTCCTAGAATTGTTTATGCTATTGCTTTGGGACAATTGTTTTTACTGTCATTTGGTCAACTATTTAAGCGTAACTGTTTAGATTGCAAGACAAATTTAGTTGCAAAAACAACAGCCATGTTGTCTGCATGGAGTCCAACTGTCATTCTTCTTTCAGGAAAACAGGGTCCGATGATTGCCTTTGCATCCATAGTTGGAGGTGCTCTTTATTTTTATGCTTATACGCTGTACTAAATCTCTTTACATAATTTTTCAGACACTTTTCTGGCATGGCTTTGTTTATGCTGTTAATATTTGTAGATTGGCATCGGTTTTATCATTTCATTTTACTTAGAAATATGTCAATTGTCTATGAATTTACCTTCCAGGTTATTGTATTATGAGGTTGGATAATATAGAAGAATCTAACAAGGATAGACCTGGGAGAAGTTTTTCTATTATGCAATGGAGCCTCTTGGCCACATGTCTCTTTTTTTGCAGTGGTCACTGGTATGGTGCAACTTTCATAGTTTAACTTTTGGAGTTATAACTATCATTTATTTTCAAAGATTGTGTATAACTTCACAGCTTTTTGGTCTTGCACTCTGTTGGTCTTTTTCAGGTGTGCTTTTGATGGTCTCCGCTATGGTGCTGCATTTATAGGGTAAGTAATATATTATTGAGTGCTTATTATTTTTTATGAGTATATGTCAAACATTTAAAATATATTTAGGGAACTCTTGCACAATTAAACAAATGTAACCATTGCAATCTGCCTATATTTTAAAATTGTAACCATTGGCTTTTAAAGGAATTTCATCTCTTTCTGTTTTTACTTTTATTATTACTTCACTTGGTAAATCAATCATCTAAACATTAACTCGTTTTCAGGTTTGAAGAGTTCTCGCTTGTTCGCCAAGCAATCCTTCTTGCAATTGATACCTTTGGTTTTTCTATTATCCTTCCAGTATTTGGACTCCCATTTCTTGTATCAACCAAGTATCAAAATAATCTAGGAAAGCATCTTCTTTTCACACAATTATCTCAAGTGAGAATTCTTCTTTTTGTAAATCCACTACTTGATCACTGAAACCTTTGCTTGTGCAACATAATGACCATTCTCTGTTTTATAATATAGATGTATACAACATATGGGCTCATAACAGCAGTTATAACCACTTTCACTATACTGTGTGTCACAATTCATAGGCGGCACCTGATGGTAAATGGGCTATTATTTATTTCAATTATTTTCACCTATCTAGTATAGTATACTAAATGCACATTAATATTAAAATTTGCAGGTTTGGGGTTTATTTGCTCCGAAATTTGTTTTCGATGTCTTTCAACTTATTATTACAGATGTCTTGATTTGTTTGGCCTCAATTTACTATTTTGAGCAAGGGGATGATGATCTGGAACTGAAGTCGTCAGACTGATAAAGAACACACAATGATCAATTTTCATTTTTTTCCATATACTTTCGAGTTTTCATAGCGTTGTACTGTCGATTTATTTTAGATTGATATTTATTTGATTTTTTTATTTGTGTTTAACATAGCATAACTGTAAATGTATGTGCTAGCACATGGACTTCAATTTGTACTCTTCCCTTGCTGCAGAAAATTTTGTTGCTCACTGATTTTTTTATGACGGTGTGACAATTTTAAGAATATATATTTTGGAATTTGACTTAGTAAAATGAGTAAGTTAATGGTTAATATTTTCTATTAATAATCAAAGTAATAGTTGACAATATGAATATTCAATCAAGTATGATTATATTCGTTTTATTCTCTAAAGTAAATTTCTAATTTAGAGGAGCATAATACATAATTTTGATAGGATAGTTTGGGTGGTTTAATTTGAGAAAATATTTTATATTTAATCATATTTTTTTTACCAAAGTTTTGTACATACAGCGCAAATAACATTTTGTATTCCCAATATTTACTGCACGAATATTTAAAAAATTTAAAATGGATGAAAAACAAAGTGACAGTTAATTGTTAAAATTAAAAATATTTTTTTCAAAGCAAACATATTCCTAAACCCACGTTCTTTGATAATAATTTATGACTTGTAACACATGGTAGTGGTGGTGGCTGTGGCAATTATATTGACCATGCTATACAAATGGATATTCGGATTATATTTTGACCGAATGAAAACATTCAGATTATTTTAAGTACAAAAATTGAAATTAATAAATTTTTGAAGGGCAGACAAAAAATGAAAGAAATATTTCGGTCACTTATTTTTTTTCCTCATTCATTCATTATGCTCCCCCCAAATTATAATTAGATAATGGTAACAGTTACTATTGCTCTACAAAGATGGGACCCAACAACATTGAAACATATCTATGGTTGTCTGCTATGGACGGTGTTCTCAAACTTAAGAGACTGGAAACAGACTGGATAATGAATACTTTGGAGCTTCACCAATGAAGTCAAGTAAGTAGTCTTTGCCGTCTTTGATTATTTCTTTTTTATAAAACATATCTATTGCACCTTGCATGTATATTTTTTAACCGTTAATGTTAATAATTAATATGAACTAGTAGAATGAAAGAAAAAGAAGAATAAAAAATTATAAACATTTTATGTTTAGCAAAAAATATAAGAATAAGATATCTTAACATGAAATAAATTTTATATTTTTAATAGAGTTCAATGAATATATATTTTTGATATAAAATAATTTTATACCGATAATCAATATAACTCATTGTATTGTCTAACTACAATTTAAAAATAGATTAGAATATTACATTTTATCTTTTTAATATAAGTGAATAAGTTTGTAGATATTAATTTACTTTTTTCTACTTTTTATGAAACACCGTCATTTGTAAGATGCATATTTTCTCTTTTCATATAAATAAATATAAGTAAAAAAAATTAGATAAATTATTTAGTAATCGTTAGAAAAAAGTGTGCAGTGGCACTGACACTCTTAAGGCCAAAATCAATCCAAATTTTAAATTTTAAAAAAAATATTTAAATACAAACAATGATGTGAATTCAAATAATTAGTTATTAGATATAATACCCAATTCAATTTGAAGTTAAGAAGAGTGTTCGAAAAATAATTATACTTTTTTATCCTCCAACTTTTATCATATTTATTTTGTCTCAATACAAAATTAGTGTATGGCCGGTTATTGGCTTTAGTAAATTTGGAATCAGCCTGCATGTAAACACTTCTTACAATAACAATGCATTGCATGCTACTCAAAATAAATAAATAATTAAAAAATATATGTTTTCTCTGTCATCATTGTCACTAAAAGAAGTACTACGTGGTTATTATAAAAGTACGTCTTTTTTACTTACTGATTACACAATTTACATAGCTAGAGCAATACAATGCCTTCCTCAACCATGGTAATATTATACATTAGCAATATTTAGCTATCTATACTATACAAACATTTTTATAATGTGGTAAAATATGAGCAAATGAAGTTAGAGTTACAAATGCAATGCAGTTAGTTGGAGAATACAATTTATAACTATATGCTTAAATGTGTTGTTTTTATAATATTCAGGATTCTAAAGATGAGGCTAATGTTAAAGATGTAGAGTACCAAGCAATGAATAATCCAAAGCAAGGAGGATATAGAGCTACTTATTTCGTCTTTGGTAGGTAAACTATATATATGTTCATCACAAATCTTTTAATTGTATTTTTCTAAATAAACCGAATTTAACAACAAAGGTAAATTCATTTTTAATTATTGTAGCAATGATGTTGCTGGACAACATAGGATTTGTAGCAAACATGGTAAGCTTGGTGTTATATTTCTTGTTTGTGATGCATTTTGATTCCTCTGGCTCTTCAACAACTACCACAAACTTCTTGGGAACTACTTTCTTGCTCACTGTCATTGGAGGCTTCATCTCTGATACTTATATGAATCGTCTCAACACTTGCATCCTCTTTGGCATTATTCAGTTGTTGGTAAACTATATTATACTTAAAACAACTTAATTATTTTCTTAATGTTAATTGAAGTCTACAAGTTATATTCAAGTTAATGTTATTTATAATATATTTAACCTTACAAAATTTAGTTAATGTTGGTATTTTTTTGGAATTGCAGGGATACGCCTTACTTGTGATTCAATCCTACAACTTGAACCTTCAACCAGAACCATGTGGCCAACAAAGTTGTTTGAATGGAACAAAAGCTTTACTTTTCTACACTTCAATATACTTGCTTGCACTTGGTGGTGGTGGTATCAGAGGCTGTGTACCTGCATTAGGAGCTGATCAATTTGATGATAAGAATCCAAAAGAACATCTTAAACTAGCTAGCTTCTTCAATTGGTTTTTGTTTAGTGTTACAATTGGAGCTAGCTTAGGAGTCACCTTTGTTGTTTATGTTAGCATACAATACAATTGGTACAAAGGTTTTCTTATATCTTTGTCATGTTCTTCTGCTGCACTTATTTGCATTTTTGCCGGAAAGAGTTTCTATCGTACCCGAATTCCAGGAGATAGTCCATTGTTGAGTGTTTTACAGGTATCCTAATCTTGATCACACGGTTCAGATGTTGCTGACTGCGTGCAGTTTTAATGTTGTGACTACACCGAGATCTATTCAAGTCCTTCATACTAATTCTTTTGTATCTGTTCTTGTAGGTGCTGATTGTCACAATTAGGAATTGGAGGGTGAAAGTACCTGATAATTCTGAAGAGTTGTATGAAATACATAGTCATAAGTCTACTTTGAAGAAAAAACTCATCCCTCACACAAATCAATTCAGGTTGGAGTAATTGTAGTTTTTTCTATGATTGCCTGTATTATTAGTGTACGAAATATGGTTTGTTACAAGTGGTAAATATCAAGTCCCTACCTGTGATCACGTTACAAGATTATTAGTTATGTAACATCAGCACTTCAGGTCGAATGTGTTTTAGTGTTCAACATATGTCAAACAAGTTTTCTTAAGTGTTTTTCAAGCATCTATATGTCAGTATTAATATTGTGTCTTATATTTGTATCTATGTCAGTATTTCATAAAATGTTTGTGCGTATGACAAGATATTTGTTAAGAGAAATTAATAACTAAGTGTTGTATTTGATTTAACAAATGTGCACATAGATAAGTAGATTAAAAAAAACACTATTAGCATCAAACTTCTAAAGTGTTGTATTATATTTGAAGTTTTTCTACTTGAAAAAGGAAAAGCTTTTAGTAACTTGTTATACAAGTTACATCAATAGTGTAAAACCTTTTTTAGTAGAGAGTAAAAATTTGTCAAACATAAATTGCATTATTACTGAATATGAAGAGGCACATTTCAATTCAAGCATAAACATATCTTATACATTTAATTTTGTACACAAACTGCAGGGTTCTAGACAAAGCTGCCATTCAACCAAAAGGCGCAGAAGCAATAAAATGGAAAGTATGCACGGTGACACAAGTAGAAGAAGTAAAGATTCTAACAAGAATGATGCCAATACTGCTAAGTACAATCATCATGAACACATGTTTAGCTCAACTACAAACCTTCTCAGTCCAACAAGGAATCATAATGAACACATTCATAGGCACTTTCAACATTCCAGCAGCATCAATACCTGTTATCCCACTAGTTTTCATGACCCTTTTGATACCACTTTATGAATTTGCATTTATACCACTTATAAGAAAAATCACTGGTCACCCAAATGGAATAACAGAACTACAAAGAGTTGGTGTTGGTTTAGTTTTGTCAGCAATCTCAATGGTAATAGCAGGTTTTGTAGAAGTGAAAAGAAAACACAATTTCAATGATCATAACCACAAAATAAGCCTCTTTTGGCTTTCTTTTCATTATGCAATCTTTGGTATTGCTGACATGTTCACATTGGTTGGACTATTGGAATTTTTTTACAAAGAAGCACCTCAAGGAATGAGATCATTATCAACTTCTTTCTCATTTCTTTCATTATCAATTGGTTTTTACTTGAGTACTATTTTTGTTGAGATCATAAATTCAGCGACAAGTAGGATTGCAAAGAGCAATAAAGGGTGGCTTGAAGGAAGAGACTTGAACCAAAACCATGTTGAACTATTTTATTGGTTTTTGGCTATACTTAGTATGATTAACTTTGCTATTTATATCTGTTGTGCTAAATGGTATAAATATAGGAATGATGTTTCATTTGATAGGGAAATTATGCTCAAAGATTTAGATACTACAACTAATGATGGAAATTTGTTGTCTACAAACAATGTGTTCAAATTTCAAGATATTCCTCTCAATGAAGAAGAGAGACAAGAAACCTCTCACTAACCATGATCACCATGCCTCACAAAAAAAGAACCATGATCTCCATTATTGTTCTCTCCATCATCTATCTCTTTTTTGTTTATTTATTTCTTTAATTTTATCTAAGTAATTCTTATCTACCATTATGTTGTAATATTAAATTGATAATTCAGACTCCCAATTTATATGTCCATCAAAATGTCTAACAATTTTAGTTAATATATTATTAAAATATTTTATTTTAATTTATAATTATTTTTAAAATCATAGATGTGATTGATTGATTGTAGATTATTGATTACATAGAATAATTTAAACTGATAGCATCAAAATTAAGTTCTATACTTTATTATTTATAAAATAACATTATATAATTGTATAGGTATACGGTTAATCAGTAAAAAAATAGTATATGTTTATCAAATTATACTTATACTCCGTAAAGCAAAGAAAACTATTCACATTTATATATTTCTTTACGGCTTTATGACGTGAAATTTATTAGTTTATTATATGTAATGCAGATGTATACTTCTTCTTATTTCTATTATAAAAAAAATAATTACTTTTAAAATTATTAAGAAAATTATTTAGGTGTAATTAATTTTCTATATTTTAAATTTATAAAATTATTGATTTGAATGTGAAACATTTAATTATCGATATTAAATATTTTTTTATTAAAATAAATATTATAATAAATATATTTATATTAAATAAGTCAAAAATAATTAACTATAATAGTGACCTAAGATTTAAAATATTTTTTTACTTATAATAATAACTAAACTGAAGAAGTATCATTTTGAAGTTAGCTTGAAATATTTTACATGTTAGTTATATAGTTTTCATATTTTAAATTTAAAATGAGAGGATATTCGGTGTCCAATAATTCTTACATGGTCATAAACTACAAATCCAAATAAATATTTTTTTGGGTCTATCAAATCCAAAGAATATGGACAAAAGAAGATGAATATGCGTGATTAATTATAATGGTTCGATCGGTTAAACAAAATCGTGACCAAACTAATTTTGGTCCCTCGGTGCCTAGGTGGATTCACTAGAGTCATAGAGGCAAATATCATAATTAAGGCTCCTCAAGAAAAAATAGATTATTATAAAAAAGATAAAGTATAAAATATAATTTTATTTTCTTTCATTTCTTTTTCCTAAACCTATTTGGGTGTTTAATTGTATCTTGAGATTTTTTGTATTTTGTTTTTTTCTCTACCAGAAAATGAACAAAACATTAATTATTAATTAAAGCGTTGAAGCGGCAAGAATGAGCCGAAGTCGTTAGCACGTCACAATCGCATATATTTGAATGATTTTTTTTACAATATTTCAATTATTTAAAAATAAAAAACAAATTCAAGGACCGTGTGTAGTGGTTTTGAATATTGGACTTTTGATTTTAAAACTCAATTTCAAAATACATAAAAAGCGTATAGATAATGCACAATTTATATTGTCATTCAATCTTCTATTTATTCGGTCACGTTGTATTATATAATTTTTAAATTAACGATAGTTATTTAATTGTTAGATGTTGTGACTAATTATGATAGAATGATAATATAAAATTATTTTATATGGTCAATGTACTATTTTTATCCTCAAATAAAAAATGTATTGAGTAATATGAAGTTGAAGTGTTTTTTATTTAATTTTAAAATATTTTTTCTTTAAAATTTAAAATGAAAAAGTGGTTTTATAATTTTTGTTTTTATTTTTAAAATAATATGTCATCATCTCGAACAATAACCATCACCTCTAACCACCATCACATCCGACTATCATCTCAGACGTCGTCACATTGCATTGACAAATCACGTTCAACCATTGCCAACACCTCTAACCACCACCTCCAACCATCTCCGCCACCGATAACCGCAGTACCTCTGACCACTGCCACATGCATTGATCACTCACTTTCGACCACTATCAGCACTACTAACCACACACCTTTAACCACTGCCACCACCATCGACCATTGACACTGCCACCCACCTCTCGCTATTGACACCACGATTGTCCACACCTTCGCTCATTATTGGTCACACTTCGACCACCACCTCTGATTGCCTACCATCTCTTTTGACCACTACAATCACTTTGACTGATCAATACTACAATAGCCACCTTCCACAACTAACACTTTAACCTCTATACTAAAATTATTATAATTAAATAAATTATAATTTTATAATATTTGAATTATTTTAAAATAATTAAATTTAATATAATTTTTTATTTTTAATTATTTTTATGTGACTATTTTTTATTTTGTGAATTCATAATGAGACTAGATAAAGAGAATGATTTATTTTAAATAAAATAAAAAACTGAAATTCAATTCAGAATTGGAGTCTGGATAACTTGCTTCCTCCTTATTTTTTTGCTCTGTTATCATTTATTTATTTTGTAATTAAATTTTTCCGTTATAACGTTGTTACAAATATTTTGATAGTTTAGGGACCATATTGTAATGTATAAGAGAGAGATGTATCAGAGAATACGTGGTATAAAAAGAAATTTAACATTCAATGCACCTTGAAATATGTTCTTTTTGTATTTTTGAAATATGTTTTTGTATTATTATTTCAGAAAATCTTGCATTATTTTTTGTCCAAGATCATATATGAAAAAAATTAGTTTAGTTGTTAGAATTAATGTTTTGGTTTGATAATTTTTCGTTGATTTCTAATTTATTTATTGTATCATTATCATGTTTTTTCAGTTTTTTATTAATCGCAAAATATAGATAGAAAATGTCTCGATCTATGATCAATTTAATATTATGATTCTCATTTTAGCATTTTATTGAAATTTATTTTTCACAAAAAGCAGATCAAAATTTTTCTTAGAACAGATATCACATGTACTACTAATTAAGCATTAAGTAGCTCTATAGTTTTTTTTACTAATATTACTATTCTTCATAAAAAAAAATTATATATAAGACAAAAAAAAATATATAACAAAAATTGCTTTGATAGTGAAAATATTGATTACATAAAAGTTACGATGAAATTGTCAATGAAAATAACTAACTTCTGACAAGTATAGTAACTAATTTGCAATTGATTTTTACATCTCTAATTACTAATACTGATATTTATATTTTGTGTAGCTCAATGCACTTGGCTCTCCACTAAGTATTTGGATTTGTATTCGTGCTGCTGTATAACGAGACTGTGCAATAATCGATGGTCGAAATTATTTACATTTAATTTTACTGATATATAATTTAAAGTGTGTGAACATGTTACTACATGCAATATTACATTGAAGTCCTAAGTATTGAAGAGTATTTTAATCCATAAAAACTTATTTTATGAAAGAAATTATTACATTGAATAACAAAAAGTGTGCATAAAACTATAATAACCTTAAAGAAGGAGAGGGAGAAAGTATTTATGTTAGATTCCATTCTGATGATGTAGTGGGGTGGGAGACCTAGGTAGTGTGTTTTTCTGAAATCTTGGCATAAAAAAATACATGAAATAATAAGGAACAAGACAAGTTAGTGGCTATAGACTATACTATATAGTATATATTACAAAGTAGGTGGGTCACATTTTTTGTTTAGTAAATTAGATTTTGCACAGCACAACACAAAACAGCTGCAATGCATAGGGCCCATCACCCTCAATTCTCAACTCTCAACACTGATGGGAGTGAGAATGAGAGTGAGAGTGAGAGTGAGAGTGAGGTACAGCTCTCATATTTATGTCGGTGGTGCATTTTGCCAAACCATTCTCATTCGCCAACCATATACGGAGTACTTCACTGCATTCTTCTATTGCATACTTATTGTTTGATCTTTTGTCACACAATAACCTATTTATCATTATTTGCATTTATGAAAAACCTGTCCTTACATGCTGCTGTTATTGCTGCATTGAATCACCACTCCAAAACCTTGTCTTGTTATTTATTGTAGTATTACCATTTTCTCACTTCTCACTCACTTGATTTTCACTACTTTTTTCTTTCTCCTACATCACACTTCTTCTCTTTTTTAACTCTTTCTTTTCTTCTTACTTTTTAAGTTGCCAATTGTCTTCTTTTAACTTTTGTTGTTTTCTTTTTCAACCAAATTGCATATGGCAGTGTGCCAAACAAGTAAGAGTTTTGGAAGCATGAAGGTGCTATGGGTTTTTGGGTTTATAGGGTTGGTGATTGTGAAAGGGGTAGAAGGTTTAGAGAATGGTAATGTGACAGATATGCAATTCGTTGGGGGAACAGGTTTCTACAATAGACCTTTGATGGTTGGTCTTACTCTTATAAATGGAGCTGCTGCTAAAGGAGCTGGTACTCTTTCTTTTCATGCTCCTCTATGCATTAGTTGTTCATCTCTCTTTGCATTAACTCATAGATACTACTATGTTTTGCTCCATAGTGTGCTTTTTATTTCTCTAAGTGTGTGTTTGGTTATGCTATGATAAAAATTAATTTTGAATGAATTGAGTTTGTCAAATTGATTTTGTCTAAATGTTAGTTGAATGTAAAGTGATTATGTTTGGATACATTTGGGTAAAAGTGGGTTGAACCACAAATTCTAGGCTAAAAATCGAATGGAGAGACAAAAGATCCAAATTCTATCTATTAGAATAAATTTTGGAGTTAAAATCAATTCTACTCGAGTATATCCAAATCCACGCGTCTACAATCAATTTTGTCTCGTTCAAAAGTGAAACCAAACATACACATCAATAGTTGTTGTGTGCGTAGGGTGTCTTGTTTCAAGGCATATAATTTGTCCCACTTAAAATCATCTGTTTTGTGGATACTGATTAAATCCTCCTGCTCTATTAGTCACTTTTCCTGCCTTTAGTTTTGAGATCTGGAGATATGATGATATGTCATGTGATCAAACTTTTCTAGATTACTACCTAGATGACTTTGTTTGTGATATGGGCCCATTCACTATTTAGAATCATTAATATGTTGTTCACAGCTGTAAAGACATAAAAGTTATCAGATAATTGCTCAATGTGATTTGTATTATTTTGTGCAGTTTGCCTTGATGGATCTTTACCGGGTTACCACTTCCACCGTGGATACGGATCAGGATCAAACAGTTGGCTGGTACATCTTGAGGTATGTGATCGATCGCGATACGCTTGAACTTTGAACTAAGTTCATCTAAGACAGGACATTAGACATAGGGTAATTAAAAATTAGATAACATTTCTTCTTAATAGAGATGTAAAAGTTAGTGACAAATTAGTTATACAACTTAGTTACTAGTGTAGAGGAATCATTTTTTTCTTGAGAAAGAATATAGTTGAATTATTCTCTTCTGATACCATGTTACTATTCTATATGGAAGCCATGAATAGAAAAGTATAATGGAAATTATATTAATTAGAATGCTGATTATATCAAGGGTACAATGAGGCTTATATAGCCAGTAGCCAAGGAGAACAACTAACTTCTAACCTGTGTTACTAAATTGTAACTGACTTTGACATCTCTAATACTTTTGGGGATAGGGAGGAGGCTGGTGTGGAACTATCAGAAATTGCATTTACAGTAAGAAAACTCGTCACGGTTCATCAGTATTTATGGAAAAACAAATACCGTTTATTGGGATATTGAGCAACAAAGCTGAGGAAAATCCAGGTCATAAATCACAGACTAATGTTTTCCCAATTAAATACACGAGACATGTGTGCACACCTGTGTCTGCTTACTTGCTTTTCATTTTTGAAATAGAAATTAACACTTTTCATTTGGATGATTATGTCTGCAGATTTTTACAATTGGAATAGAGTTAAAGTTCGTTATTGTGACGGTGCATCATTTAGTGGGGACAGTCAAAATGAGGTAAAGATGGGATGCAAACTCTTTTCCAACATTATTTTCCTCCAACACTAGTGTTTGTATTAAGATTTTATATTGGTCATAACTCATCCTTAAAAATCGGCTTATAAGATGTGAAGTGTCTCTCTTTATAAGGTGGCCCAAATCAATAGACTTTGATACTATATTTAGGTTTTTATATTGGTCCTAACTCATCTTACAAATCCAGCTTGTAAGATGAGGAGTGCTTCTCTTTATAAACTCTTTTGAGACCTTATCTATTTTCAATGTGTGACTTGGTTTTTCCTATAAGTAGTTATCCCTTGGTATTCTATTCTCTCTGTTTCAGAATTTTAATCTGTTTTCCAATGTTATATCTCATTTAAGTTGTCACCTTAAAGTTTTAGGTAGCATTTTTGGACTGTGTTGATGTTGAATGACATGCTATTGAATTAATGCTTTGAATTTATCGTTTCTCCACAGGCAGCAAGGTTATATTTCAGAGGGCAACGTATCTGGCAAGTCGCTATGGAAGATTTAATGTCAAAAGGGATGCGCTATGCCAAACAGGTTTACCTCAGAAAATTTCGAAGAAAAATAACTGAGTGTCTGAAATCTGTTTGATATCATTTTTCTTTTTTAGGCTCTTCTATCTGGATGTTCTGCAGGAGGTTTAGCATCTATACTACATTGCGATGAATTTCGGGAATTGTTTCCTAGAACAACTAGAGTAAAGTGCTTTAGTGATGCTGGATTATTCCTTGACTCGTAAACATTAGCCAATGAACTTTTAATTCTAATAATCTATTTTTCCCTGGATCTGATCTATATCTCGGTTTGGATTTTATGACAAAAATAATTGTTTGGAATTGCAGTGTTGATGTATCTGGCCGTCGCAGTTTAAGGAATTTGTTTGGAAGTGTAGTCACCTTACAGGTATTTCTCATTTGAAATTTTCTTGTTGCTATCAGTTCCATATCATAATAGATATAGTAAAAAATTACTAGACGTTTGTTTTCACTGCAGGGAGTGCATAAGAGCCTTCCAAGGAGTTGTACCAGTCACCTCAATCCAATTTTGGTACCTACTATTCCTTTCATTCAAGAATGTAAAATTACACAACTAGTACTATAGTATACTAAAAATATAGTATGTGGAAATCTAATATTGTTAAATCTTTTAAATATCGAGGCATCTCATTTCCCTTTCTTTTTTTTTCTTTTTGATGTTCCATTCTCAGTGCTTTTTCCCTCAGCATTTAATTGCCAGTGTTAGGACTCCACTATTTCTTCTCAATGCAGCTTATGATACTTGGCAGGTAAATTCCTTCTACCATTTACCTTACTGTTGGTTCAACGTGAAGTCAGAGTCAATAATAATCTTTTAAAAACAACTAGTTCATGCAATGAACCAGAAAATAATAATTAATCAAATTGTAAATGTGTGAATGAAAATTATTCTATTTGTATTTTTATTTGTAGATTATCACTTTTTCTGTTAATTAATAGCTCAACATTGATATGGCCAATCTGTAGTTTGTGTTGTTTTGAATGAGTTTGCATATACAGTACTTAATGCTAGAATGTAATCTGATAACTGTGCATTCCATTAAGATGTTTTTTGTGAGCAAAAGTTAATTTATCATAATCCGTTAAGATAAAATTAAGCACAATTAGTGCTGAAGTTTAACAAAATAGAATTGACACAATTCAGAGTTCGGTGCAATGATAATCATAACATCCAAACCAGCATAAATCAAATTACTTCATGTACTCCATCACACAAAGCCATCCTTTATGTATACCGCGGCCTCAAGTACAGAATCAACCGTAAAACTCTGATGCACCAGTATTTGAAATGACACTTAAAAATTCTAGCAATTAAAACCCATTGACTTGAGGCAGTCTGAACTGAACAGTAGCAATATTGATAATGAATAACATCAATGGTAGTCCAAAAAATATAGGTAAGGACATTCCCATGTTGTCTTCCATGTGAATGAAATAAAATTCTCATAAAATAAGATAGCACGTCCAAATCGCATAAATAAATACACAACCGTTTAAACCAGTTCACAATTCCAGATAACTAAACAAACATCCAAACATAGTATGAAGGCTATCATCCTCCAAATTTGGAAATGATATTGAAGATATTATGTTTGATTTTGAATGCATACAAGTATAACTTTATTTTTTTTTTATGATCCAAGAATAGTTACCAACTTACCGTATGGTCTTTGTCTTTAGCAGACAATTCAAAATTTCCATTGGGTCAGCAGTAAAAGAAAAAAATTTATATTTTCCCTTTAATAAAACAATAATCTTCAACTTATGCCTTTCACTTTTTCACATTATTCAATTTATTTATCCTATGAAATAGATCATGTTTATTTGGGATAAAGTTCTCATCACCCAGTTCCTTAATTATCTGTGAGTGCTTCCATTTTGTTTGCAGATTCAAGCCAGTCTAGCTCCACCATCTGCTGACTGGCACTGGAATTGGTATGAATGCAGGAAAAATTATGCACGTTGCAGTGCACCACAGATACAATATCTGCAAGGTAATTTCAATCAGAGGTTTCAAAGAGTAGCTGTTTCTAGTCTATTTATGCTCTTTTTGTAATCTATCTGTGGTTTGAGTAGCATATTAATGATGTCAGTTAGTATGGTCACTACTTACTGATTAGCGGCAATGTCATCATGAACCTTGAATGAAAATGAAATAGGTTTTCGAAATCAGATGCTTAGAGTTACAAGAGGCTTCTCAAGGTCTCGCCAAAATGGGTTATTCATTAATTCCTGTTTCGCTCACTGCCAATCTGAAAGACAGGATACCTGGTTTGCTCGTGATTCTCCTCATATTGGAAATAAAGTAAGTCTATTGTATTCTATTCTAACTCGGTATGGATTCCTGTTGCAAACCTAACGATATTTTGAGTCCAAACATATGTAGTATAATACAATTTTTCAACTATAAACATAACATGTACTTTAAAAGAAAAGTTAAGAAGGAAATGTGCATTTTAGCTTTAAGGGACAATGTTACATTGTACAATTTTTGTCTATATGTTTTTCAGCTTGCTTATAGTATTCTTTTTTATCAAGTTTTATTATATTATATACAAGACCCTTCTAATAGTAATGGGTGTGTCTTATATAAAATACAAGCAGGGGATAGCACAGTCCGTTGGGAACTGGTTTTTTGATAGAGTTGGTGTCCAAGCTATTGGGTGTCCTTACCCTTGTGACAAAACCTGCCATAATTTGGTTTTCAACTAAAAGCATCATTCTTTCAATACTTCTGCTCTTGCATTACAAATACGGCGACTGGATCTCAAGAAAGAGAAAAAATAACTAGTCATTGTATTCATTCATGTAAACACAAACCTCTTTTTGGATATGCTTATTCAGTTTTGATTGAATTTATTTGTTGCAAGTAGATTTGGGTTCCAATCTATGGAACTTCTAAACATCATTGTACTGCAAATGTCTATCTCTTTACACATTATATATAATACTCTTGTATTTCTTTAAGTTCAATTGTTGTAATTCATTTTTTGGGAGGTATTCAATACCTTTAAATTATATGAAATAAAATTAGAAAGAAAAAAAATATAAAGGAGATAAATGAGATGTTTGGTTGATATAATCAAAGTAAAGATGTATAATTTGTTGAAATATTTTTGCTGGATAAAATAAATCTGGCAAGAATTAATGTAAGAGCTATACACTTTTCAAATTAGAAAGTTTCTTTTTCCGCCTTTAAGTCTTCTAAATTTTTTTTGCATTGGCTAATCCGAAAGTGTATTTTACATGTCTAGATTAGCCGATATAAATATGTATTTTTGTGTATTTGAAAATATTTATAGATGAGAAGAAACACTTTTGTTGTTGGTGGATGTTTAGGAGCGACTTTTGTTAGGTATTATTTGTATTCCCTCCTTTTGTTTTTCTTTTTAGGTTCTTTGTTTTTTTCCTTCGTTTTTTTCCATTTGCAACTAAAAAAATTACAAGGTGCATTAATTTTTTTTTCCACAAAAATAATTCTAATTAAATATAAAGAGTTAAAAGACTTGTTTTTTTTTAAGAAGCAAAATTAAAAGACTATTAACTTTTCTCTTAATAATTGAAGGATTTTTTTAAAAGGGAACGTATATATTCATATTGATATTGTTGACATGATTAATGTGATAACTATTTTTTGTTAATGATTGTGCATTGAATAAAGGAGTCTTATATAAAATAAATGTAGTAGTATAAATAAGATAATAATTTTATAATTGAAAAGATAAATAAGAGGAGTGCAGTCCAAATCAATTGGTTGAAATCTTTGTCTAAAATGTTGACACGAACTTAGCTAATCTCCGTAAAAATACTCATGTTTGTTTTACATGCACGAAAATCAATATCCGAAAAGAAATAAATTGGGCAGAGACAAACTAACATGGGTGTAATCAAATGCTTAATTGCCACAAGACACGTACGTAGAATTGAATTTAGGAAACAACATAGGCTTACTATTGAAGTCGAAGGAAGGAATGTTTGTATTTGCTGATACTAATAATCATAAGAATCACTTCGAATAAGATGTGTAAATTAAAATGCACATAGGAAGAGATAGATTTCAACAAGTGACCTTTATTGGGTTTCATAAAATTCTAAAGGTGGAAACCAATTAGGTGTGGAAATAAGACATTGTAGGTCACTTAGGGGAACATTTTAATTATATGTTAAGTATTTGATCTTAAGGGCCAACACAAAGGTGCAACTATTGGGGCTCAATGCACGAGGCCCACCTCTTCCTTTGACATGCCCACCTCTTATGCCCTTCTACTGTCTTCTTGTATGTCACTTTTTCAAACAAAAGAGGACAAATAAAATCTACCATTCTATTTCAAAAACAAATTATGATTTACTTATGTATTAACTGTGTGATTTTTGCTATTAGTTTTTTTTTTATTTTTAAAAAAGGTTAAGTAAATACGAATAATTTGACTAAAAATAATTAATTTGATTAATATTTTACAAAAAATGAAGGAAAATTTGTCAAGAGATTTATATATATATATATATATGGAGGTGGAATATATGCTTAAGCTACACACAAAGTGCAATGTGACAAATAAATGATGAAGTAAATATAAAATATAAACCATAAAAGAAAAGGGGTATATGTCCAACAAAAGCAACATTGGGGGAACAACCTTTTCTTTTACCCTTGTTTTTAACAAACCGAATCTTAAATATCTCTCTTTCTCTCTCTCCCTCTCCCTCTACTTTTCTTGAGGAATAATTCTGTTTCCTGTAGCTTCTAACTCTCATCCTCTTCTGGCTGTTTCATTTCATATACAATTATACTATTAGTACATAGTATTCCATATTCATGTAATTACAACATAACATAATTGGAAGCACAAATAAAGTTTGGCAGTGTACGTACAGAAATTAATTCACATCATCACAGTGCCATCTTCACATATATGTAATGAAAAGCACTAAAAGGAAAAAGTTTAAAATGAAAAGAAGAAAGTTCAATCTGTGTATTACGTTACATTACATTCCCTATATAGGCCATATATAGCTATAGGTAGCTAGAAATTTCATCTGCATGCCAGCATATGGGTTTGTCAGAATATAATAACTAGTTGCTATTGACCCATGCTGCCAATACCATATTTCAAATCAATAAACACATAAAATCATATCAATATTGTAGATCACAATTATAGGATAACTCAAATCTTTTGAATAAGTTTCAAAATGATATCTAGAGTTTAAATTTCAACTATTTACTTCATATAAATGACTCAAAAATGAAAGTTTTGTATTGAAAATAATGATTTTTAAAGACATGAAAATACATTTTTAATTGATTTTTTATTTATTTTTAATTTCTTAATAAGTGTCTAAAAAAAATTTATTATCATTTGCCTATAAATATTTGTCTATCCAAAAAAATGAGGTTAGAATAAGAATGACCATTTAATCACTTGAACTGAAAAATCAGTTAGTCCAATGAGTTCAATTGTGATTGATTTTTATAGTTTTTTTTTTTTTTGAATTGAACCAATTTAAACCTCAATTCAACCATAATTAATTAATTCAACTATAATTTTTTCTCTCAAAACTAAAACTGATTTGTTTATTAGTAATTACTTATTAGATCAACCATAGGTAATTCTAAATTGTACTAGGGCACAATTTCTCTCTAATGAGAGGAATAGATGGTTGAACCGATTAAACCATGATTAAATTAAATAAAATTGGTTAGCTTATTTAATTACACCAAATTAAATAAAACAAACATGTAGTTAGATTTTAAGTAAACTAGGACGGTTGATCGTGGACTGTAAATTTAAGGTTGGCAGTTTTGATAGAAGATAAGAATCAGAATTGTTATTGCAAGCACATATGCCTAGACACATGCAAATATATGTATGTTTGTTTATTTATAATATATATATATATAAGTAATTAATAAAAAGAAAGAGAGCTTATTAATTGATTGCGTGTTTCTTAAAGTTGGAATCATGTCCTCACTTTAGAGATAAAGAGTTGTTTAGTTCAATTGAGAAAAGTGTGGTAAAGAGAATCAAATATACCGAAACTTGCCCAAATAAGATGGTAAACTATTTCTCACTTTTCCAAGCTTCAAACTATAGGCACATTAATTTGGTGTTCCCCTTTACTTCCACTTGAGTTTCTTTTCCTTTTTTTCTCATCATATCATATGTTTGCCAGCTGATCATATACTTTTTATGTGTAAATAAATGTCACTTTTGTTAACAACTTCATCATCTTCACGTCTTAACCTAATTTAATTCAAATAAATAACAACTTTAAGACACATGAAGTGGAAATTATTCATTTAATATCTTGAAATTGAAAAAATTGAAATTTTCTCAACTAAAAATTCATTTTTGTTTTCTTAATAAGTAGCATGACCCTTTGTTAGTTAATCATTTTACAATTTGTTATGCTATAATAATAATAATAATAATAATACATTAAATCTATTTATTTGTACATACTTTTGTTGTTGTATAAAGTATCTTCAACTGGAAACTAAATAATATTCCTTCGAGATTTGAAACTATTGAAGAGACTGATCTCTCTAGATAAATATTTTTATACGCATTGATCAGTAATCGAACTCGTAACTGCATGTTTAAATTTATGCATGTATCCAAAAGATCTTAGCATAGTAAACTTATGTGCCAATATATTGGTCCCCTTGTGTTGGATATAAGTTGGAGTACTCATACCTTAAGATAACCACATGGGCTTAATTTGTCGGATTAACTAAATCTTTAATGATGGATATTGAATGGCTCCATGGACCGTGGTTTGTTTGATTGACGAACATAAGGAGCCTCAGTCTAAATATAAATTATATAATATTTTTTAATGAAACGAAATTAAGATTTGATCATCTACTTATATAGTACTGCATGGTCCAATTTCTTTTGTTAATATGTCTCTTAAAAAGGAAAGAAACAAAAGGTTAAAGTGTCCAACTCCATAATTTTACAATATAGACATGATGATAATTAAAGGTAGAAACATATAACAACATAGAGAAGGAAAATTGTCTACTCTGCAAATTTTAAAGAGGACTGTAACTTTAAATCATGTTTCTTTGTCTCTATATTTATTTTTGTTTATCTTGATTCCATATTTGATCCTTAGAATAGAGCTCCACCCCACACGTTTGATCTATTGAATAATAAATTTATTTCGGGTTCCTACAACATACTTATAGCTTACTTGTTGGCATTGATTGCTATCAATGAAATTTAATCTATTTGTATATTTTTTTTAAGTACACAAGGCTAATGAGTGTCTATGAAACATTTTTTAAAATTTAGGATAGAGTGGTAGTTTCTTTGATCTATTTTTTTAATTATATTTTAGGATAAGTGGTAGTTTATAAGTAGTCTGCAAGTTTGAATATGTAAAATATTTATAAAGTTTAAGAATAATTTGACAACTATATACAAACTACAAATTGTGAAAAAATTTCAAAAAGTATGAATTTTACTCTAATTAAAACAAAATTTTCATCATAGTTGGTATACCCTCCTATCTAATGAATTATTTTTTATTTGAAAAATTACACAACTTCATAAACAATGAAAAGACAAAAGATCTTTATAAAATGTTCTGAATTATACGTTACACTATAGTACTCTAATATGATACTATGAAAGAGAGGAAAAATTGTCTTAAGTATCATTTTGGTTAACAGAAGAGAAAATAACAAACTTTTGCAGTGGTGTCCAATTAATAAATATTGAAGTACATCTATGAAATAATGTTTAGCTGGAATAAATGCATCCAAGTTTACTACAAAAGGCTGAACATCATAGTTACTCCAAGTTTCCAAAATGGGTTTGGTGATAGTATGAATCAAGCTGTCAATTTAATTCTTTTCTACTTAAATTGGTTTGAGGAGTTGGGGTGGGTACTCAATCCAAGACTCAATTCAATGACTCTTAACACATAGTCTCCATCATTCTCTTCCAACACCTCTGCTCTGGCTTTGAACTTTTGTTCATTTTGGCTCAACCTATTCATTCATCACACTTTTTCCATTAACAAATAAGGATATACCTAAAATGGGCCAACAAACAAATTTAATTACATACTTAAACTTTTTCTATTTATAAAAATGTTCTTTTGTAACAAATTATAGTGGACAATATTATTGTTATGTCTAGCAAAGCTGGTTTGTTTTCTACACATCAGAAAATTTTAGTATATAGTTTAAATGAGCTATTCACTCCCCATGATTTGTTTGCTTGGTATATCATTTTTTTTGGGAGAAATTAAATAATTTCTACACAACAAAGAAACAATGTTTTGTAGTACATAGATAATCACTAAATTCTACAATGGATTATTATAATATTATTGAAAAGAGAGATTACTTTAGTTACTATTTTATTATGATTATTATATATACATGGTGTGCATGACTATAGTGAGCGACATGGATTTAAATTATGATGCATAGTTAGAATTGCAACTATAATATAATATAAAGGTTTTGGTTTTTTAAACATCTTTACAACCACATGACAATTGTAATTACAACTACATTAGTTATATTCATATTGTTTATAATATAAAATTTCAATTTCACAAATCTAATAAGCCAAATTCTTATCTCTAATTTAATTTAATATATATATTTTTGAAGACACGATGTCCTCCCAATAATCATGTGAAGACATGAGGCATAGAAGGCAGAGTTGATTTTTGATTTTAAAAAGAATACAAGGTTCTAAAATTAAAAAAAGCAGGAAATAAAAAGGGGTGGTAGAACATTAAGTGTTGATTAAAATAATAAAGATTTATAAGTTCGAACCAACCAACCAAAACATAAAAATTAGTAATTAATTGAAAACCGTGTAACTTAGGCCTTGTGGACATGTCGCCCACCCTCATGGCAAATCAAAACCAATGAGAGACTCTTTCTCTATCTCTGACTTGGCTTTGCTTTTGTTTTTGTTTTAGTTTTTGCTTCTCTCTCTCTCTCTATCTCTTAATTAAAGCACCTTCTAATATTATATATATATATGACTAAGGTGACGGTTTTTGTTTTGAGCATTGATGAGTTACATTACATAGTACATACATTGATTGAGAGATATGGGAACATTAGAACAAACCCAATCATCTTCATCTTCTTCTTCTTCAATTGATAGTAACAACTATCCTTCATCACTCTGCCTCTCAACTCTATGTAGAAACAGAACTGATAATTTGAGCACTGACCTTAGACTTGGTCTTAGCCTCTCTCCTCCATCTTCTTCTCATCATTCTCAATTACCAATCAATTCAACAACACCAAGGTATATATACATACCCTTTTCTCTACACTCTCTCAAACCATTCTTTTAACCTTATTTGTGTACAATATCATATTAACATGTTAATGTTATGTTTTTTTAGGGAGGAAGCATTTGACTGGCCACCAATTAAATCCACATTAAGGACCACATTGGTTGAGAAACAAAGCAATTTTCAGAATCAAAAAACTTCTTTATTTGTCAAAGTTTATATGGAAGGCATTCCAATTGGTAGAAAATTAAATCTATTGGAACATCATAGCTATGATGGACTTGTAAAAGCTCTTTGTCATATGTTTAGGACCATTATTCTCTGTAAGCATATTTATATTAACCTTCATAACAAAAATTTCCTTCTTTTGGACCTTATCACTATATATATATATAATTACAGATAATTTTATTTCTTTTAGGTCCTAACTCTCAAGCACTTAATTCTCGGAATTTTCATGTGTTAACTTATGAGGATCAAGAAGGGGACTGGATGATGGTCGGAGATGTGCCTTGGGAGTAAGTGATATTATAATAATATATGTCTCTAATTAGTATTCAGCAACATTATTGACAAATACATTTTCATTATTTGAACAGTTTATGAAATTAATGCAGGATGTTCTTGTCCAGTGTGAAGAGGCTGAAGATCACAAGAGCTGACAGCTGCTAGTTAATTTACTAATCAACCACATGTTTCTCCTCAATTTTCACTGTTCATAAATTTTTGTTCTAATTGTTAATTAGTGGGGTGGGTGAAATTCATACAAATTCCACATGAAAATATGGCTTCAATGATTATCAATTATCATATATGATTGCTATATACACCACAAAAATTTAGATGTATAGCTTCTCACCTAGTTATCAATTTAGTGAATAGCTAGCTAGCTATAGTGTTAATTAATTATTCTCTCTGTTTAATTTTATTATGGGATCTTTTAATTAAGTTTCCACCTTGTTTTGGTATATTGAATTGCAATGTTTATCTATATTGTTTTTTGTTGTCTCTTTTTTACATTATTTCAAGCGAACTAGCTCAATTTTATTTTTCGTAGCAATTTGGTATGATGCAGCTTGTCTCATTTTCATGGATCTTACCTACAAGTTGAAGTACTTAATACTCAAAATTTAACAAAGCTAGTAGTGAAACATTGAAAAGTAGCTATGATATTTTTCATATCAAAAAAAGAATAAAGAAAAGCAGCTACAATTTTCCTAAATAATTTCCCTAGGTGTGCCTTTTTTTGCTGTCTCTACTTTGATGTGCTTCACTTTTGTTGGGTACGGTACAACATAATGGCTATGGACACCACACCCCTCGTGTCAAGAACAGTGGTTTTGCTTTCATCTGTCATAATTTCTCTTCTAATTTTACCTATTATTTAAATTATTTAATTACATTTTTTTCTTTTTCTTCACTCAAATAATTGTATTTTTTAAATAATGGTATAAAATTTCATAGGTGGAGTTTGATTGATTCAGACTTTAACAAAAAAAAAAAAACACTAAATCAGATTAATTGGTTTAGATTAGATCTTTGGACTTATAAGGTCATTGATTTTGGTTCTTACTCCTCTAATTAAATTAGAAATTAGGAAAGTGAATTGAAAATGAATCTCATCATGTAAAGTTAGCTTGTTTGGTGACTTAAATAACGTTGAAGAAGTTTTAAGTACGAGGTATAGGGTTTGATATAAAAAATTAACATAATTTAACTAATTATTAATATTTGTCTATAAAAATAAAAACACAGAAAAATATTGACTATTAGACAAAATGGTAGGTCGACCTAACAAAAATAATTTAAAAAATATTTGTCTCCACTAAAATGAGTAGTTAGTAAATTGAGTAAATCGGATGTTCATATTATTACCAATCATAATAATTATATATACGCATATAATATTAATCATTGATTTGTTTCTAAACAATTGATATTATTCACTTTAGATGAACTTAATCCTTATAAAAAACGGTAAAACACAGTATTAATGTAATTTGTTAAATACAATAAAAATGAGAAGGACCAACTCACTTTATGGCCTACCCAGAGGGCCTTGAGTGTGTGCGAGTGGTGCAGCCACACAGAGTCCAAATATTTAGTGACATTTTTTTTACTATATATATATATATAGAATGTATCTAGTGAGAATGATATTTCTTATGTGAGAGTAAGAGGAAACATTTGCAACCATTTGATTAAAATAAACGGTGGAGATTGAAAAATATTTTAATAATAAAACACCAACAACTCATTAAACTTTTCCTCTTCCATTAATCAACTTCTAGGCATGTCTCTCTTCCTCCATCGATCATCTTGCCTACTACGACTTTCATCCATAGTTTCCGTCTCAACTTAACAATTGTGACAAATCGACCAATTGTTTTTCGCCTATTCCACCAAGATTTATATTTCTCCTCCTATTCGACCAAATCGTTAAATATTTGTTGTTCATCAAATAACATATTCATAACCTTCAATAAGTATATTAAATTGAATCCAATACATCAGGAGCTTGCATCTATATATCGTACGTTATCATCTTGCCAATAATCGACTCACACAAACACTATATTTTTAAAAATAAAATAAAATATATGAGGCAACAATATTCACCAACCCCCGTGAAAGAATAAATCCTTCATTTTTCATAAATTGGGATACTAAAAACAAGGTTTGAGGTAAAACAATTATTTAAACTTGAATTGAAACCAAAATATATAGGAAATATATTTGAGCTACAGGTCTACAAACATATATGTGGTCAGACCATGAAATTCATTGCCTAAAATAATTAAGGTCGCATAGAGAGGAATTGGAAACAAAGAATGTTGAAGGTTTGACATTTTCTTCTTCCTTGTCTTGCTGACATGGGTAATAGTCTATTTCCGTGAGGAAATTAACAAAACATGAAGAGAAAGGGGGAAATGAGAAGGGGAAGAGTTTCTCACTTTTCTTACTAAAGAGAAGTCATGTGATACTTAAAAAGTGTGATTTAATCTCAACCCTTGACTTTAATCTAACGACTAATCATAAACCCTTTCACTCTCATATAAAATTATTATTTTCACTTGATATATACTATATATATATATATGTGTGTGTATTTTTAAAATATACATAATGATTGAGATTTGTTTATTCTACGAGTTACTCTGTTTAATAATTTAATTGTCAAATAAAAAGTTGTATTTGAACATATCCAACTCTATAATTTTTTTTAAATTATAAAAATATTAAATATTTCATTAAATTAAATAATTTCAAATGAACGTATAATAATTTTTTTTAAAACACAAGTAAATATCGATAGTTAGATTAAATAGCTATAAATTTAGATACAATTGTGTGTTTGATTGTTAATAATCAACTGGTACATTAATAAATTCATTGTTTATAATAAGTTATTAAGCAGAATAATTTATTTCAAAGTAACTATTAGAATCAACGTATCCACACCGAATGAATATATATAATTAGGACACCAAATTAATGACTCACTACTTTTATTTCCTATATGTTTCTTAAAAACTACATTTTTGTTCGAAAATAAACATTTAGATAGAAAATAATTTAATTGTCGTGTATTATTAATGTAAAATATTTTACATTGTCAATTCATTATAACAACGAACATAATTTTAGAAATAGTTTTGAAAAAAATTAAACATTTTTTTAAATTTAACGGTTGTAATTAACTGACAGTGTAAATTTTTTACACTATGATTATATATGAATTAAATTCATAAAAAAAATATGTCAGATGTCAAAAATTTATTTCTAAAGTGAAAAAAAAACTGCATTTTAATTTTATTATATACTCCAAAGTGAAAGTGGGGGTGAGAAAAGAAATTAACTATTTTAAGGGTTATGCATATCATGTCAAAATGGACTGAGCTTGGATTATCGAAAACAACAAAAAATAAAAGCATTTTACGACCCTTATGAAAATAAAAAGAAAAAGAAAAAGAGGGGGTGTAATAGTAAAAAGGGAGCCCGCGGTGGTAAGTTAGAAGAAGAAGAGTATCTGAAAAAATAGGTTTTGGAAGAGTGAAAATTTGAAGTAGAAGTTGAAGATGAAAACCCCTGTTTCTGGTTTCTACAGAAATCCCGTCAAGTTCAGGATGTAAGTTGTTATCTCTAACTATTTCTCTAATGAATGAATGAATGAATGAATGAGTAATGAGAAACGCACAGGCCAACTTCTGAAAACCTTGTACCCCTTCGACTTGACATCGAAATCGACGGCCACAGATACAAGGATGCTTTCACTTGGAACCCTTCTGGTATATCTCAACAAACAACTCTTCTTATTTCTTTTCATTTTTAATTATTATTATTATTATTATTATTATTATTATTATTATTATTATTATTATTATTATTATTATTATTATTATTATTATTATTATTATTATTATTATTATTATTATTATTATTATTATTATTATTATTATTATTATTATTATTATTATTGTTATTATTATTATTATTAAATTCACATACTCAAACATTCACTGCAGATCCGGATTCAGAGGTTGTGGTGTTTGCAAAAAGAACTGTTAAAGACTTGAAGCTACCTCCTCCTTTTGTTACTCAAATTGCTCAATCCATTCAAGTTCTCTTCCTCCTCTTTTTTATTATTACTTTCTAATCATTTTACTTAATTAATTTATTATCTAATTTGCTTTCCCTTTCTCTCTATCAGTCACAGCTAGCTGAATTTCGATCCTATGATGGCCAAGATATGTATGCTGGAGACAAGATTGTTCCCATCAAGGTCTCTTTACCATACTGGAATTTTAACTAATTACTACTGTTATGCCATAAGCTATTTACTACAAAGTATTCTTAAATACCAGCTATTTTTTTTTTGTCATTTGCAACACTGGTTTTCATCTCTCTAACAGGGATGAGATGAGACTGTAATTTTCGAAATTAGAGGGTAGGACTGTAGTTTAAGCATCTCTCCAGGGAAATGAGTGTAATATACCTGTCATTGAATTGGATATTTTTGCCTATTCACAAAACTGCTTTTTTTTCTGTTTTACAGCTTGATCTTCGTGTAAATCATACTCTTGTAAAAGACCAGTTTTTATGGGTAAGATTGGAGCATGGACATTGTGTTATAAGATTAGAACTATTATCTTCGGATTTGCTGCACCTTTTTATCGGTTCAGCTTTTATGTGTCTAAAATCGTTAAATTCTAGGACTTAAACAACTTTGATAGTGATCCTGAAGAGTTTGCAAGAACCTTCTGCAAAGACATGAGCATTGAGGATCCTGAGGTTGGAGTAAGTATATCTAATTATTGCATGTAATAAATTAATTTGTTTTACTTCCTTGCATTAGTAATAGTACCCATTATTATGGAATAATGTTGACACTTGAAGTTGCCTGCTCTGCTGCAAGAAAGGCCATGAAAAAAGGATGAGTGAAATCTCAAGTTAATCCCACTTTATGTTATTTTATATTATCTTTTTTTTTTCTTCTTGGGAACATAATACGATTTCGGTAGTTGGAAAAATTACATTGTCAATGCCTTTTTGTCTGTTTAAACTTTAAACAATATGTTTAATATAGGAATATGTTTTCATCCATGAAATTCTCTCGCCCCCCCTCCCCCTTTCTCTCCCACATGCATAAACACCCAAACCTTCTTGAAATTTGAAAAATACTAAACACCAAAAATGCTACTGTTTTGCAGCCAGCTATTGCCTTTGCCATCAGAGAACAGCTTTATGAGGTCATTGATTCGGTTGATCGGTTAATATATCATGTCAATGTGTCATATATACGGTTCATTTACCAACGTCTTCATTCATTTTTATTTTCAGATTGCAATTCAAAGCGTGGTTTCAGCAAGAGAAAGCAGATTAAGCAAGAAGGGTCGTCGAGGGGCTGACTTTACTCCAGTCAGGTTTTTCATACACTTCTATCCTAGTTCAGCTGATGTGATGAATGCATTTTTTTATTATAAATTCAGAGTGTATATGTGTCGTTAATAAAAAATTTAATTGCTATCTCATCAATGATTTTGACAGTAAAGCAGGTGCTGTAGCAGTGGACTTGGTCAAGTTATTTGGTATCAAATCTAGTGTTGTTCGGTAAGTGTGTTTCATAAATTTTTGTGCTGTTAGCTGAAATTCAATGATTTGCTACTGAACATTTATATCATCATCTTGGACTGCTTGTAGTCGTAGTCATAGTGCTTATGCACTTAACATTTTTCTTGATATGGTGTAATGTGAAAATTTCTCTATTATTGTAGTTTTTTTAAATATTAAGTACTCCTTCTGTCTCACAATGAGTGTTACTTTAGCAAAAAAAAGTTATATCATCATCTTGGACTGCTTGTAGTCGTAGTCATAGTGCTTACGCAGTTAACATTCTTCTTGAAATGGCATAATGTGAAAGTTTCTCTACTATTGTAGTTTTTTAAATATTAAGTACTCCCTCTGTCTCGCAACAAGTGTTATTTTAGCAAAAAAATTACTTCAATATGAGATTCATTCTCTTATTAATACTATGTAAATTATACCCAAAATATTATATTCCAGTTTGCATTTATGATAGTGGGAAACATATTAATCGTTAATAAGGATAATTCGGTAAAATTACTATTCTCTCTCTTATTTATAGTCATTTTTTAATGTATGAAATGAGTAAAAGCGACACTCATTGTAAGATGGGGAAGTAATTTATAAGCCTCAAAACCCACTTGGAAAGGCAGATAAGCAGTGGCATAATGTGACTTGAATGTTTGTGGCTCTATGCAGTTAAGAACAAAAAAAAACTGTTGATGTCAATTACGAAGTAAAGCTGCTGAAAAAATGGTGGACTAGAATAAAAGAATTGGAGATAGACAATGGAGTAAAATTCCTTTAGACTTAGATATATGTTTACATTTGTGAACCTATAAATTTCTGTTAGTCCGTTCTTTATCAAACAAATTTGCTGATTTAGATAAGGACTATTTTGGTAACTTTTGAGACAAAAATTGAACTTTATTAATTGTTTGCATTATAAAATTTACTACACTTCATTTGCTACCTGCTTGTGCAATTTTTATCCAATTTAAACATACAAGAACATACTATTTTTATGTCTGATTCAAACTTATTTGCAATTTTCGGTTCAAAAATACCCACCCCTGTTTAAGTTATATGCTTGTATTTTATTTTATTTTCTAGCTTTACTTGTAAAGTTCAAAATGAGAACATCATATGATTGGGCTGTTTTGTTTGAATGCCTCAGGAAAAGAAAAGAGTGGGACGTATATGAACCCATTGTGGATCTTCTATCTAATGAGGAAGTTGATGTCCTTGAAGCAAAGGAAGAGAGAAATTTCAGGTGAATTGGCCAGTGGTCAACCACACCTTATCAGATAGTACAATAGAGCGTATATATTTTATGTTTTAGTTCGTGTTATTAACATGTATACTAGTTGGTTTTATAGAACAAGCAAAGAATCAATGGTTCAGTATATTGTTATCAATATCATTTGTTTTTTGTACTGTTTCTTCTCTTATATCTTCTGTAAAAACAAACAACTTTAAGCATATGGATCAATGTTTCATCAAAATTGAAGGAATCTAAACTCTTAAATTCGTCTTAACTTGGTGAAAGATATACAACAAATGGTTATAGTTCTGAACAGTGAAATATGAACTTGTTGCAGGGGATCCATATCAAATAATATTTAGTCAAACCAAGCGAAGGAATTTAAACTGTAAATGGATTGATTCACCAACATAAGTTACCTCTAACGGAAGAGGTTAGTCTCTCACAACGCGACATACTTATATTTGAATTTCCTCTAGCCTCTGGGAGTTGTGTCTACATTACGTGACATCTCAAACAGGATTATCATGGATTCTTTACAAGTCAAATCTAGTTTGAAAGAATGTCTCTCCTTGAAGTATGATATTGAATTAAAGGGAATGCTATCTTTATTTATTTATTTATTTATGAAAATCC
Organism: Cicer cuneatum; assembly: GCA_037974295.1. Taxonomy (NCBI): domain Eukaryota; kingdom Viridiplantae; phylum Streptophyta; class Magnoliopsida; order Fabales; family Fabaceae; genus Cicer; species Cicer cuneatum. The sequence goes on from JBBPBO010001985.1 coordinate 4,096,262, forward strand.
ACATGTATCCTAAAAAAAATCCATCTTTAGCCTAAATTCATATTGGCTACTAAGTCCAAAAGTGTATTTATTTATGATGTCTAACGAAGACTATATTAGTCCTATTTTTTTTGGCGACTACTGTAGCTGTGGTTAAGCACTTACCTTAAAAATAAATCACCAAATCTATGTGAAAATCCGTGAAAGAATCTAAAAAGCAAGTGAGCCAAAGAAGAAAGAACATAACGTGAATTTTTTGGTTAAAAAATAACGTGAGTTTGACGCGTCTAATTTAGGTAATTGTTTTCTGTATGGTCAGTAGTCTACATGTATGCATAGCAATTTTTTTCAGATGGATGATAAATGTTGTTAAACTACTTACTAATTCACCAGTAAATACTCAAAAATGATCCCTAATTTTTTACACTTGAATTAATCCAATCCATTGTTTTATAGAAATTTTAAATTGGTCTGACTTACACCATACTGATCAAGTTAGTTTTTCTGTCAGTTTGCGTCACTTGATAGACTTAACCATTCTGATGTGTGTTGTTTTCTGCTTCGTTGGCACACACCTCATTGCGCATGCAGGTGTCACGATGGATCTCTATCATATGCTAATGCAAGGGATCTTTTTAGGAGAACTCCCAATATTCATTTTCTTCCTTTGATTCTCTTCTATTGATGTCTTCTTTAAGCTTTCTCTCTTATTTCAATTACTACCGTCTACTGATTTAAAATGGATTTTTTTTTTACCTTTCAAAAAAAACAAGATAGAAACAAAAACTAAGGTCTAATGGTGACAAAATCTAAAGCACCCACCAGCAAAACAGGAAGGAGTTGAGAAGGACATCGGTTCCAAATCTTAAGGGGAGTTTCCAAAAATAATGCCCGTATTTAGTTAACCAATTAGTATAGTCATTAAGGCGATATCTAAAAGAAATATTAGTCATTAACAAGTGTTTTTGGGTATTTTTCTTAGAATATTTGTTAAGAATTCAACTATAAAAAAAAAAGTTTTTAAAAGTTGTGTAATTTAAATTTTAAAATTGCAAAAATTAATATTTTTCTTTCAAAACTTGTTTTTATTTTTTTCTATTTGTATTCTTAACAAATGCTTTGAAGCACTTGTTAGCATTTAATCTGAAGGAAATATCTAATAGGATAATTTAGTCTATAATTTATCACTAATTGAGTCTGACTCAAGAATAATGTTCACATATCCCAATCTCAAGTTAAGATCAGGCCATTCAAGATTGCAACAACTTGCAAACAAGTGACAATCTCGTTATATCCTAAAAAGCCAAGTAATCATACACCATTACAATTAAACAAAACATCATCATAACCCAATTTATAATGATTATTGAAAGATTTCCCATCAACATTCTCAGCCATACAAAATAGGAGTAACTAAAAATATCTTACTTTTTGTTTTCTTTTTTAGTTTCTTTTTACTTTCTTTCCCCAACTTTTCCTTATTTCCTTAGGAAAGCAAACACAAAGTCAAAGAGAACCACACATTTACAAAAGGGGTTAAACAAATTGAACTATATCAGATATGAAAGCCAAAAGAATCTACCTTTCAATAAAAATCTCACCATGATTTTGTTTCATAAACCACAGGGATTCCAAACAAGTTTCAAACTAAAATCGCCACCTTAATTCTTGGTCAAAGAAAAAGGGGCACGAATTCAAACTTGTACTACACATCAATATCTTAATTTCCATTACAGATTCAAAAGCTATGAGCAGCCAGCAACTATATATGACCTTAACATTAATTAGCATATAAAAAACATTCGCTAATTTTTGTTTGTGGATGGAATTGGTTAAAATTCATGTTGAAGAAGTTATGTTACAGTCTGTTGATGTGGCTTTGGACCTATCCAGAATTGACCACATAACTTGAACATCTTCATATCCACATGCCATCACTTCACCATGTAGATCCATTACACGCCTCTCTTGCTCTGCAATGCAAAAATTGAATTACACACACATTAATATAAACCCATATAAAAATACAATTAATTAAAATAAAACTAATGGTTATTTTATGATTGTCCTCGAAGGTTATAACCATTGAGCTGACAATTCATGGACAACCAACAAAATCATTAAATTATTATTGTACAAGTGTTTTATTTCTATTTATATGAAAACTAAAAAAAAAAAGTAAAAAAAATTAAGATTGTGGTAGTAGACACCTGTTTGAGACTTCTTAAGATCCCTTGGTGGTTGCTGGTTAAAGAAAGTACAAGCTTTTTTGAATGGTGTTGTGATAGTTTTCTTCCAAGAAGCCATTTGGGTTAACTGAATTGGTAGTTGACACAACAAAAGCCCTTTGAATATGCTGCTAACCTTATCTTTGCAATGAATGTATTCTCTCTAGGCCTTTTATATAATATAATCAGAATATTAAAAGTGGGAGGAAGAGGAACACAGACTGAGAGAAGAGAGAGGCAAGATCCGTGAGATGAGGCTACTGATGATGGAAGGAACATCACTCCTTTTTATTGACTTCTCTCATCTCTCTCATCAAACCTAAAGGGCTGAACCCAAGCACATGCTACATCACCTTACACGTGAAGATCTTTTCAGTTGGATTTTACTATTATTTAATTCAATTAATGGAGACTGAGTGGACCCTTTTTGCTTAATAAGTTAAACTTTAGCCTTTTCATTTCAAGGTACTCCTATGCTATGCTATAATGTTTTATGTAACCTTTTTTTTTTTTTTTTTTTTTTTTTTTTTTTTTTTAATTTACCTTCAATGCACAACTTTTCCTTCCTTAACCTTTATTGTTTCATCAATCACACTTGTTTTTCTATTGACACGTTTCTAGGGGCAAGACTACATCAGTAGATAAGCTCGAATCTAAAATTGTCTTGTTTGCAATTTAATTTTATCTCTTTGGGGAAATAGTGTTACTTACTGTGATAATGTGAAGGGAGGGACCCTAATGTATAACTGTAAATTCTGAGCACCTAGTAATTGTAATGAGTAAAGGCAGTCGACAAAGAATTGTTTGGGTTTACGGTGATGTAAATTGATTTTTAATGAATTAATGTATGTTTGGATTTTATTTTTGGAGGTGTTAAAATTGATTTTAATATATTTGCATTTTTTTTTTAGTATAATTGATTTAGTTTTTAGAATTTGTAGTTTTTGTCTTTAAAATTGAATTTTAATTTGAAATTTATTATTTAACTTATTTCTACATAAATATATATAAACATAAATTATTATTTTTTTCAACTCATTTTTAGGCAAATCAATTTTACAGAGTAATTTATTCAAAGTGATTTGTTTTTAAATACATTCACCTTAAACAATTAATATGCTATTAATAAACGCTCTAAATTTTAATTAAAATTAATTTTAAAAGATTAAAATGTATCTATATTAAAATTTATTATACACCTTTAAAATTAATTTTACTTGATAAAAAGTTGAAATCAAACAAACACTTCATGGCATGCGATAGTGATGAGATATGGGGAATGGAAGTGGAAACGTGGAAGATGGAAAACAACACAAGGAAAGACTAGTTACCCCTTTGTGTTGTGGGGTCTTTGGCACTTCATTTTCAGCTCCATCTAGCACCCAATTTTGACATTAAGAGAGTACCTATACTTTACCTATGGGAATTTAGTCTTAAGATTTATCATAATTTTGCACTAGTACGAACCTCCATCAATACTTTTTATTAAATGTGAACACTAGTTTGACGGTGCCGTTGATTCTAATTTTTAATCATGGGTTGACAAACACATAGCCAATTTAAATATATAATGCTATAGTACTCGATTGTTAACTTCCCAATGCAGCTTAATTTTGGTTTGAAAATTAATCTCCCTTCCCTGCAAAGTGTGTCTGGTCAATTGTTACTAATAGTGTAAATTAGCATTATGGTTACATCGAAAGCAACATATTTTTTGAGAGATGAAATATGGCCTTATCTTTGGGAATCTGGAAATCCATAAAAATGTTATCTTATGATATTTATTTGCATTAATTAATTAATTTTCTAGTGCTTTAATCTTTCTTTCGAGTAGAGGTAAAATGACTTCATGGAGGGAAATAATAAAGATACTTGTATCGTGCATGAGACATCATTCAAATCGTTGTCTCAGTAATAGCATCCGCCATTAAAAAAATGTGGATATATTTATGTGATACTTTATTTATCAAAATAATATATATATATATATATATATATATATATATATATATATATATATATAAATTACCATCAATTATGTAATTAATCTATTTAAACTTGGTTTATTCCCTTTCACATGCAATCCAATGATCTGTCATGTGACTAAAACACTGACAACTGAATAGTGAAAATTATTGGTGGGATGATTTTGATTTATAACACCTTTTCCCCTAAAAAAATAAAAGCGCTTAATTAAGAAACAGTTGTGAGATGATTGGTGGATGAGGTTTTGATCACATGTACATGTACTAGACATATTGCATGTTTGGTCTTGAAATGGTCGGCCTTACTTTAATCGTGCTTTTTTGTTACATCTTTGGTGAATGCATGTTTGTATCTTTGTCACAGAGTTTCAGCTTAATCTCCATACTCATATTTGATCATCACATTTTTAAGATATTTAATTATCTACTAATGTAACACAACCCATATTGGTTATCATCTTAATTAATTGAATAAATAAATAAATAACTTGTATTCAACTTAATTAAGTACCCCCTAAAGATGGACCCAAACATTGTGATAATGGGTCAAAGAAAAGGAATGGGGTCCGAAAGGAAGCATGAGTGATGAGGTACCCGTACAACTACAATGTGAGAGACACAATGCCCCAATCACAACCACAACTCAATAATACGCACTTTACATGTCTATAACATTATTTATTTCATGCTTCCCCTTTTTTCTAATAAAAAAATATCTGGGTCGTACTCACACGACATGATTATGTCTGTGGTGTCTCTCAAGGAAGAAAATTAGTGGATCACGATTCACGTCCAATTTTTTTTAGATGCGATAATATAGTTATCACAAAAAATTTATACATAACTGTGAAGTTTCGAAGTCAAACTAGAGACATGACATTTATTATAACAATATTAATATTTTTCAGTTGAATGAAAAACTTAAAGCAAAATGTTAATTTTTTTATTCATTTTCATCATGACTCTTGCGAACAATTTCATTTTATTTTTATCGGAATTAATAAATAATGAGTAAAATAAACTAGTTTTACTTTAATTAATTCATGAAAGTGTTTGGACACTCTCATATTAGTCCTTAAAAGTTAGAAGTAGAGCCAAAAAAATAGAGTTTGAACCTTCAAATTTGAAGGTCGTTTATCTGCTCTCGTATGTATTAACTAAAAATTTATATTGCCTCCAAATATATTATCAAAAGCTAAAAATTTGTATTGTATTTTATTTATTTTTACACTTTTGAAAGTTAAGATTCAATTAAAAAAAATCAGAGAAATAAATAAAATAGGAGTTGAATGAGCAACAGCCTTCGAATTTTAGCCTAAATAATTTTTGGGTTTGAACCCGTGCTAACGAAGTCTGTTCTGAATGTGGGCTTAGCCCGCATGAGCTGAATGTATATAATAAGCCAGTTTGTTACAACTATTTTTAAAAAATGATTTTTTTATTATTATATCTTTTTGCTATAATTTAAAAAATTACCATAAAACTTCAAATAAAAAATTAATTTAAATAGTTTATCATAAATATCATTTTAAAAATTTCATTCTTTTTACTATAATTTTTTTGGATAATAAAATTTTAAAAAATGATTAAAATGATAAGCTCTTCAAAATATCATTTTTTTTAAAAAGTGATTTTTTTATCATATTAAAATTTCTAATAATAAATATCTAAATTATTGAATATCAAAATAATTTTTTTTTAACCAGTAACAAATGATTTAAAATTTCTATTTTTTTAAGTTATCATAAAAATCGTATTTAAAAATAAATAAAAAATTAATTAAGAAAAATTATACTAGGAAAGACATACCTTAGATCAAAGCTACTGTAAACCACCAACAACATTGATAATTTCAAGTCACAGCTGTGTTGACAAAAAAACAAAAAACTCAAGTCACAATTAATATAAGCCATAAGTTCAACCACCTATCTCAATTTTTGTATCAGTGTCTCTTGTTGGCTAAAAATGCATTTTTAAATTCACATAAAAATTTAAATAATATTGATATATGTAATATTTGTTCTTTCAAAAACAATTAATGAATTAATTGAGATTAGATGAATAAAAAGATTATGTACAAATAAACGTTATTTTTTTAATAAAATAGTTTGATAGTATACAAAGATGAGATTTGAGGAGAAAACAAAGTACATTTTGCTGGAAAAACAAATTTAAAAGTAATTCGTAATTTTTGAATTATAAAAAAAAAAAAAAGTTTAAATGATTGCTAGACAAGATAGAACAGAACATGTGAATATTGTTCTCTATTTGTTATGTGTTAAAATAGAACAGGATAAGACAAAACATAAAGAAAAAATAGTACATTTTAGTTTCACTTAAAAGGATGAAACTGAAGATATAAAGCAGAACAAGTTATATTCCTTTTTTTATCTTTCTGTTCATGTGCCAAACAATTACATAAAAAGGGCTACAATAGTAAAATTCTATTTGATAGTATAGGAATGGATTAGTGAACAGTAATAGTACTCAAAACACTTTTTATGTCTCACCAAAATAACCAAATGCATTTCTTCCTTCACTATAACTGTTCTTTCTTTTTGGTTTTATACTTTTTGATTCCACATTTTTGTTAGTTTAGGGGTTGAGTCACTTTTGTGGTGCTTTCATTTGTTTAGACGAGTTATGAGTAGGACCCCATAAGCATTTGGTTCCTCTGCCATTCAAATTGGATGAATGATAGAGCTTGTTGTGCCCTTTCCATCTTTTATTAACCACACCTCATTTTAGTGTATTTTTGATTTTGTGGTGTAAAGTGATTTAAAATAAGTTGAATGTATCAAATTCTAACTTTAAGATTGAATTAATTTTTTTAGACAATTAATTTTACTTGAAGACGTCCAAAATGTCTAATCAATGCTACATTTTTAAAAATCAATTTTACCTCATCCAAAAGTAAAACCAAACATTCACGAGAAAACAAATAGCTAGAAAAGCAATCTCTATTCAAAAGAATAAAGATCCAAAAACACAAAAAAAAAGACTACATTATGTTTGATCACGGAATTCGGTCAATTATACTCGCGTTTCCAAATGAAAAATTTTTCTATTGTGATTCAAGATTATAGTTTATGGTGTATAGTTAGTATTTAAATACTTCAGCCCAAATTACACTGTTATCCTTGAACTGTACCGCTCGAAAAACTTGACTATAAGTCGGATAAAATACAAACACCTTTGATGCATTATCCTTCTCAAAATAACTCTATTCAAAATCCAGTATAAGAAAAAACTAAGCTATTTATCTAAAATATCCAAAATATTGTTGGTAACATTATAAAATTCAGAATACTTCTTGCTTTCAAATATGATTATATGAATATATGTGATACAAGCTAAAACTTTTGAGGACTTACTAAAGGGTACATGATTTGAGACAAACTACTTGGACAATTTTCTTTCCACTAAACTGTTTATTTCATGTTCCAGATGCCATATAATTGGACTTCGAAATCCTACTAGAATAAAACAGTCCATGTATTAAAATTACCACAACATAATAGTTGTCAATGTATGCATAACAAGTTGAAATCAAATTCCAGCAATTCACATAAGAGCACTAGCTGTCTTTGTTTCAGACACTGATTAGTCTACATTAGAATGTAAAGGATAAGTAAGAAAGTTATACCTCTCATAAATTTCCAAGAAAAGTATAGCAAAAAACAAGTTGGTCTATCAACTTAGTCCATTAATATTACTGATATTCAAAATGTTAACTGAAATTGTAAAATGTTAATTAAATTTGTCTCTCTCTATAAAAAAAATTGTTATCAAATGCCCATATTACACTATTTACTCATAGCTTCAAATACATCATTGATATTATGTATAAAAATAATCTCATACATTACTAATTTAATGTTATTATAGTCCAAACAAATAGCAACAGATGCACTAATTTGATTAACAAAAAAATTGTTTTGAAAAGGATCAAATTGATAGAATCTTATTATTTTAAAGATCAAACTGAATATTTACTCATAAGTTTGGGGGAAAAAATCATGCCATGTGTGGAAAAACTGAAACTAAATGAGTTTACCAAACATATAGCATATATAATTTGAAGTGAAATGATGTATAAACCAAGAAGTGTCGTATAATTGAGTGGTATTCCCGACATTGAAAGTAGCTTTGTACTTAAGAAGAAATGAGATTCAAAGGATAAACATTGGTTGATGAACAAGATGCTGGAATCTTGTCATTCTAATGTACATTTATTGATGATTCCATTCAACCTTTGCCAATGGTTTCTTAAGTAAAACCATGAATAAGATCAAGCTTCTTTTAAGCAAGTAATGTTTTGCACTCACACTTGAATTATTAAGATTTCAAGTTGAACTTGTCAAGATCCAAATTATTTGCCTCTCTTTTGATGCATGCTTGAGAAATAAATTTTACAAATATGCATCTTTTATCCCAAGCTATGTATCCAAATTTTGTACATTTAATATAATCACCATATTCTTGTCACAAACAACAAATTTGTTGTAAGAATATCTAATCATGTATAATTATAGACAGAACCCATATTTATTTTGCTTTCCAAATTAACAGAGTTGCACTGTTCTGTTTTGCAACATTGGCAGTTAGCATCCTACTATTAACAACAAGAAATAGTTTTAAATAATAATAATGTAATACATATTGCTTGAGTGTTTGCAAGTAATCTAGTTTAGTGAAGTGTATGCAATTAATCTCTAACATGGTCTTTGCCGTTCTAGGCAATTAAAAAAAAATCTTAGAAAGAGAGAATTATTATTAAATAAAATGACACTAATGATTATTTTTCCGAACGAAACATTGGAGAACAAATAAAGTAAACATTACATGATTATTACAATATTACATTTGAGGAGAGGTGTAACTAACTAGTGTGAGTTATTCAAAAGCTACACACATATATATATATACTACTTGCAAGAATGAATAGTAGAAAACAAGAAAGATTTTAATGAAGTTTCAAGATGCAATTTGTTGTTCAGAGTGAGTGGCTCGTGTGGCATAGAATCTTGCGATGAAAGCAGACGCTTTTCCATCTATACCTGGCTCGGCAACCCAACGACCTCTGTCTTCATCACTTGCAAAGATCCTTCTTTTACTTTCATCATCATAATAGTAGGAATCATCTTTGTTTCCACTTGAGAAACAAGACTTCAACATGCCACAAAAGGAGAATGAAGATGATTTCTTGCCTCCTCCCATTTTCAAGGATTATATTGATGAGATTTGTTTCTCTCTTGTTTTAGTTTCAAGTAGCTAGCATGGAATACCATGGCTTATATTTATACCCTATAGGAAAAATAAAGTGAAATGCCACATGCAATGCAATGCAACCTCTTCATGTGCACTCGAATCACTTGTCTCTATTATATCAAAATATTACTTTTAGCACAATTATTTATTTTTTCCTATTATATTTTTAACTTTTTATTATTTCATTCCACTATCTCTCTCTAAAGTAAATACTCAGAGATAATTTTAACAACAATAATTAGTTAAAAAAAAAGTAAATTAGTTTTACAATAATATCTAATAAAATTTGAAAAAAAAACATTAATTATTTTATGAAGTTGGTTATTAAATAGAGATATATAGTAAAATGATAAATTTCCATTGAACAACTGTCGATATATATTGTTACTACACTTCAATAATTAATACTATTTTTAATTTTAAAAACGACAAATAAAAATAAACAAAAATTTCTATAAAAAAAATGTCGGCGTAATAGTTATCGTAGTCTCATAACTTAATTTCAGGTAACGTTATAGTCATTTATCTTTTTTTTTTCATTTCAGTATTTTATGTTTTTAAATAGTTACAATTTTACCCTTTAAGTGGATTTCTGTTAAAACAACATTAAAAAATTATCTACTCTGTTTTCTTCTCTTTTACATTTCAAAAATCATTGTTTGGTCTTCTCGTTTTCTTCTCCCACCCATGAAAATTCATTTGAATGATAATAAGAAGAAATCGAAGAATACACTGTCGGAATCAAGCTTTAAGAAATCGTAAACTCACATTGACGAGAGAAGAAAGGTAATGTGTTTATTGATTCTGATGTACATGTTGGGACTGAGCTTGTGCAGGTTGTGGCTGAGCAGGTTGAGATTGGGCTTGTATGGGTTGGTTTTTCTTAAGTCTTCCTCTGAGTTTGACAGGTTGTGTTTTGGCCTGATTAGGTTGAGATTGGGTTTACAATAAATAAACATATTACCTTTCTTCTCCTATGGATTTACGATTTCTTGAAATTTGATTCTGATAGTGTTTTCTTCGATTCATTCTTGTTATCATTCAAATGGATTTTCATGGGTAGAAGAAGAAAACCAAAAGCCCAAACAATAGTTTTCAAAATGTGAAAGAAAAGAAAACAAGAAGAAAACGAAGCAGAAAATTTTTTAAACGGAAACTCACTTGAAGGGTAAAATTATAATTATTTAAAAATATAAAATACTAAAATGAAAATAAATAAATAAATAAATAAAAGACTAAAACATTACCTAAAATTAAGTTAAAGAATCACGAAAACTATTATACCAAAAAAAAATCACTTAAACATAGGAAATAGAAAGTAGTATTTTGTTGGTCCAAGATACAAATAAATCTAATTATTTTGTTGGTTTAATATATATATATATATATGTGTGTGTGAATAAGATTCCATGAAAATGAAACAGTTCCTGTCATCTTGAATTGACTGACCCTTATGCGGTTTTTCCCTTTTCTTTTTTCTTTCTTAATTACTTTGTGTTTGTTTCCCCACACAAAAGATGCCTCTTTTATTTTCTTATATAAATAAATAATGCCTACGGAATTAGATTAATGCTTCTACCCCTAACTTTGTTGAATGTTGTATTTATGACTTTTCTTCTCTCATCTCTATCTCTATGTCTAATTCCATTTTTTTTCTCATTTCTTTTCTGTTTTCCTCTTTCTTGGAACCCGAGAGTAACTACTTCAACCACAAGATTAGGAGGTCTTTGGTAATATTAATATAAAAAAATGTGAATAATTGTGTGGAAATTTCCACCTATTAACTAAATACTATACATAACTTAGTCTCAAAGACACTTGACAAAGTTTGAGAAGAAAGGAGGTTTATTATTCAAACTCTAACAACTATTAACATAATATAATACTAACAAACTAACATTTCTTTACCAAACAAACTTTGAATTCAAGATGCATAATTTACTTACCATACAGAAGTTTTATACGATTCTGTGTTTACCTTTGTTGCAAAACAGAACATTTCTAGAGCTAATATTTTTGCATAAGCTTTTTATTTGATGCTTTGATTTTTCTTAAATGGTCTCGATAACATAGGACTCTAAAAGTAAAATAAAAAAATTGTTAGAAAAAACAATTTTTAAACTTTTAAAAAATTGAATTCATAAATTATAAAATAAAATTTCTACATTTTAATTTTTTAACATGTATCCTTGTTAATATTTGTCTTTTTTAAAAGGAATTTAAGATTAATTAATATACATTAATAGTGTAAATTTTTTTTACACATTATTACAATCAAATTACATATTATAATGACATTTTGTTACGTTAATTTCAGAATTATCTCCATAAATACCTATGTGAGGATATCTAAATAAGATGTATACAATTTGTAAAAATGTTTTATACTCATTAAAACAAGACAAATTTGGTAATGAAAATAGTTTATATTTAATGGGTCTCAAATGAAACAGGCTACACACGCTTTCTATGTTTTCTTTCTTTCTTTTTTTTCATTTTCACTCAAACAATTTAAAGATTTTATAAAGAAAAACTTAATACTATAATGTGTATTTATGCATATATGTAATTAAGGAAATAATATTTGTTTGATGTTGTAGAGTTGCCATCAATTCTAGAGGGAATTTTATCTTAGCTATCTTCATTAATCGTCCTTAATTAGCTAGCTAGAAATGCAAGTATGCTTAACAAGTATTAAAAAATAGCTTATAATAATTGTTAAATCAATTTCTTTTGATCATGTAAAGTTGAACCGTGTACTTTGTACATTGTACCGTATAGATTTATCAAAAAGTATAAAGTGAAAGATTTAGAAGCAAAGAAAATTCCAAAGGAAGTTTTGAGCGTTTTCTTTTCAGCTTTAGTTCGTATAGTTTATGTATTTATGGTTAGTATATATTCAATTTTGTTGATCTTTATTCAGAGGCAGCTAGCCATAACCGTGTGAGTGGTGTAGCCTCATTCATATTTATATCTATCTCCAATACAGTGCCATCAAGCTGTCTAACTTTATCAGATCTTATTAATTCTACTCAAATACTTATTTAACTTTTATTAAAAACTATTTTCTTCAATTAAAACTCAAGGGAGTTAACACATGAAAATACAAGGAACAATATCTTTAATCTTTTTATTTTTGTGTATCTCTATGTATCAAAATCAATTATTGTTAAAACTATTTTATTGGTCTTAATCACTTCACACTAATCATTTTTGCTTTTTATTAATTTCTTTGTAAAGGAGAAAAGTTTTTTTTTATTGATATACAAGGGAAAAAGATAGACAGTGTTAGGCTTACAACTATATATTATTATATAATCATTTTAAAGGCCACTTGCGATTTGGTAATCTTCCTCTAATAATAATTTGATGGCTGAGGATTATGGTTCTTTAACATCGGCTCGACGCATCTCATCACCTATTAATATTAAATCATGATATGAATTCCCTCTATTTCAAATTTAATAGTGGTTCTTTTTGAACGAAAACTAATAGTGGTTTTAGGTTCAAAAAATCTCATAATGACTATCATTATTGTTTTAAAGTACTCTTAATTGTCCCCAAATAAATATTATGTATGTAATTCACAGAACCCAAAAAAAATATTATGTAAATCACTTATAAGACGTTATGTTATTTATACATTTATTTATGATAATAGTTAGTAAAGATAATTTAGTAAATTTGTTTTACTTGTGAAATTATATAATATTTTTCTTAATCCTTGTATAAAAAACTTAAGCCACAAAATAATTTGAAATAAATGGAGTAAATTGTAGTGGCAAAACTACAAGAGTTATTTGGAATTGGATGAGAGATTTTACGGGGTTATAAAATTTTAGATTTTTTTTTTTCTAAAAGATGGTATTTAATAATTTAAACTAGTATAAATTACATTCATCAATAACAATATAATTAAAAATTGTCAAAATCTAAAAAGTGAATATGTGAACAAAATAACACTCAAACTAATAACATAAATTATTAAAATACATACAAATATGACAAATGTTATAAATATAATAAAAGTGAAGTAATCAAAATATTTAAATCATAACGATAACAACACCAAAATCGTTGATTGAATTTTTATTTAATCAAATTTAATTTGTAAATTTAAATCAAACGAACGTTATAATAAAATAAGAAAGCAAAACAACACCTCATTTAAATGATAAAATCACAAAACATATATATATATATATATATATCTTATTCATATAAAACAAAAAGTAATAATAATTTAAAGAAATAATTTCAGATAAAAAAATTAATTCTAAATATCCCTCTCGAGTGTTGAAAAAAAGGAACGGAACAGAGAAAGGCTGCTAAGCTACAACTGTGCATTCACACATGGAATACGTGTTACTTAAATTTTTTTTATGATAACACAAACTCTTCAATGTAAATTAATATTTTGGATGATAAAATTGCGAAATTTTTCAAATAAAGTGATTTTACGAGGTTGTTTGTTATAATTAAATTTAGTGAATTTATATTATCACTGAATTGTAATCTTGTTAATTGGCCTACTAGAAATATATGGTAAAATTATTTTATGACGGTTAAAATGATGAAATTTATTATTTTATATATTTTTAGAGAAGACAATTAATATATGAATAAGATTATAATTTGTGGATTCATATTGATAATAGTCATAGATAAAATATTATTCTTTCTACTATTTCAGATGTTTTGGAGCGTGAGTGATAGATTTCTCTTGAAAAAAAGCTACTAAATTTTTTTTATGGATGCTCGTCCAACCTCCCTTATTTACTACTCATTTTACTAAATCTTAACTTCCAATAATACAAAATACACTATTAATTTCTAGCTTCCGTTGATATATTAAAAAACATATGGGCCAAATCGAAGGACCATATAGTCATTTTCCAAATTTTCTTGCTTTTTCATAACCGAACGCAAGGCCCAAAATACTCTCTAAGTTCTTCAAGACCACAGCTGTTAGAATTCTTAGACCGACTCAAAATTTATTGACCATTTTGACTAAAACAATAATAAAAAAATAGGTTAAATAAATTTTTCCTCATATATAAAATTTTAAAATTTTATTTTAAGTATATGTAAAAAACTCAAAAATTTTAGTCCCTATTAAATTATAATACAAACAATTTTATTTTTGATTGGAGCATCAAAATGTGTTTTGAATGATTGTTTTACATACATATTTACAACACTATAAAAAGAATTCCCAAAAAATGAATTCAAAAGTTAATTTTTAGATATATATTTTAAGAACTTTTATCTTGAACATATGACTTTTAAAAAATTCATATTTAATTTATCCCAAGTTAAAAAATTATATATTTGTGCAGATGAACTTTTAATAATATTCTAAATATGCTTGTAAAAAATCAATCAAAAATTTAAAAATTAAAGTATGTTTCATTTCACCTATTAATTTTGTAGAAACTAAAACATATAATTTTTTTTTATAAGACTAAAAATAAAATTTCAAATTTTAATAATGTCGCGGCTTAAATTTTCGATTGTTCACTGAATTCAATGGAGTCGCCGCCAAAGTTTATTTAAAATAGGGAAAACATTAGAAAACCCTTAAATAGAAAAATGGTCTTTAAAATCAAATTTTATGTTTGGGAGTCGGTTATGCATATGAAAGGTATTAGCACCCTACGACATCCGTTAAAATACTATTACTTATAATTAATTGTGTAAAATTAATATTAATTTAAATATATTGATTTCTCCTTATTATTAAATATGAATATCAATTATTTATTTTTAATTTGATTTTGAAATAAATACGTGCTTAAAAAAAAGGGAAAAAAAGAATTTTTTTTATTAATGTGCTTGACAAGAGTGTGATCTTGCTCATACGTATCTCCCGGTGCGATGGAGAAATCAAAGTTACGCAATTCTTAGATAGAAATCGATGCTAAATATTAAATAAATTTAAATGATTCTACGAAATATATGGACTTGTAACTTGGTCTCTTAAATAAACAAAAACGCATTATAATAATAGAACCAAAAAATAATATTATATACAAGTGTGAGCTTCTTTCAAAACACATTTTAATTAGATAATTGATGACAACAAAACTCATTTTAATATTAAATAGCACAACCCAAAACTAAATAAAAAAAAATCGATTAACACGATCTTGATTGCTATTTAATTATATTCATAATTATTTATATTAAATATAATAAGTGACGATAATAGCATGATATTTATCGGCAAGCTATAACTATTAGGTAAGAGGATGTAATGTAGATGTAGCAGGTAGGAAGCAAGCCCATCAATCACATCCAAACTGGCTTGAGCAAGCAAAGCACGACAGAAGGTAAAAACAAAACAAAGCAAAGCACCTTAGGCTGAAAATAGAAAGAAAAAAAACAATCTCAACTAAAACACCACTCATTTATATAGATAATACAAAATTTCATCTTTCAAATTCTAGTTTCAAATTTTAGTTTCTAATTTAATAATATAAAATTTAAAAAGCAGAACAAACATAAAGAGAATGATAAAATACATATCTTTTCAGACACCGGTGAAGACAGATAGATGGTAGTGTGTGGCTGAACAAAAATATGTAACTTCTTATCTATTTTATTTTTATCTTATTTTTGTTAGTTGCGTCATTGTTAAAATGGGTTAGAATATATTTATGTTTG
Source organism: Cicer cuneatum (assembly GCA_037974295.1). Classification (NCBI taxonomy): domain Eukaryota; kingdom Viridiplantae; phylum Streptophyta; class Magnoliopsida; order Fabales; family Fabaceae; genus Cicer; species Cicer cuneatum. The sequence goes on from JBBPBO010001985.1 coordinate 4,112,391, forward strand.
TGGGTTGATTTGAGAAAATTTGATGGCGGATATTTGAATTTCTAAAAAAAAAAACTTCTTTTTTCCTCTCTATTTTTCTCTACTTAGCCATACCCAAATGTTTTTCTTCCTTTTTTAATTTTTTTTAATCAATTTATAGGCTTAAATGATGAACTTTTGTGTTAAAAAATATCAAATTTTGAGTCCACAAGTTGTACAAGTAATAATCTTATTAAGCTAAAAAAGAAGGAAAAAAATAGATAAAATGAGGCAAGGAGCATGTTTGTAGTAGGGAAGATAAATGAATGTCCATAGTGAAACAGTGGTAAAAGAAAGTAAAATGTGTTGTAGTTTACAACTCTTTTCTTATTTTCTGTTATTTTTTATTTTATTTCTGGTCATAACAGATAACACTTATATGAATTATTCAAATTAAAATTGGGCCAGATTTGTAAAATGACGATTTTTTTTAGATTTTTATAATAATTGTAAAATACTTATTAAATATATTATTATTATTATTATTTTTTAATTAGTCGGACAAAATTGAAGTACTACAAATAAAAACTAAAAATTTATTTAACCCTACAAAAATCTATTGACCAAAAAATAGCATTGTTTCTTTTTCTCTGATATGTATCCGAATTGTTCAAATTAAATATATTTTTTTAAAAAATAAATCCAAATTTGTTAATTTATTCATAAATATATATCAAAATAGACAAATTCAAATAATTATTTTTTTAACATTAGAAAGAAGAGAAATTATAAAAGAAAAAAACAAAAAAGAATTCAAAAAAACTTTGAGTAACCTGGTTTATGACTTTTTGATCTAAACCCTAAACTTCGAAAAGTTTTTGCATTTTTAATAATGCTTTTAACAAAAAAGTGTTAGTCATACATTTATTAATTTCGATGTATGGGAAACATATTGATAATCTAAAATATAAGTAAATTTTAATTATTTTATTATATTTAATGATACTATTTTATGGTAAAATATATTTGGTAATCTTTTAAATTATACAAAAATATCAAATTAATTTATTAACTTTTTTTACCAAGATAATTTTTATGTTTGTAAAATTTATATTGTTAAATTATTTTTAATATAAACCTCATTTTTTTATATTTTTTTAATCTAAATAACATTTGTGGTTCCTTAACTTAATTTCAGTTAAAGTTTTAGTTTTTTATCTTTTTTTTTCTAATTTAGTCTTTTATTTTAATTTTAAGCGACAATTTGATCTTTTATGTTTTAAAATGTCAACAATATTATCCTTTTTTTTTACAAAAATTCAAAAAATTCATCCAAAATTTCAACCAAAACCCATAAAATTAATTATATTTTTTAATATAATACAAATTTCATCAATTTCGTAACTCATATCTTCAAATAAACTCATATTTTCATTTTTTATTTGATATTGTTATAAATGAAAATATGAGTTTATTTGAATATTTGAGTTTTGAATTTTATGAAATTTGTATTAATGATAAATATTTGTCCCGATATTTTCCAATGAATTGATCGGTGACACATATATTTCACGTATTTTTTTATGCATCGGTGAAAAAAATCGAACTCATAATTTTTTTATATTTATCGATGAAAAATATATATCTCGTGTTGTTTTATTTTAGTGACAAATATTTGTCTCATATTTTTTTTATACTTCACAAGTTACAAATTTTTATCCTATATTGTTTTTTATCCGTGATAAATATTTTTTCCGTATTGTTTTATGTATCAATAACAAATATTTGTTTTGTTTTTTCATATTTATTGGTGACGTATATATGTCCTGTATTTTTATTTTTTTTATGTATTAATAATATATATTTGTCCCAGTTATTTTTATATTTATCATTGATAAATATTTGTCTTGTGTTTTTTATATTTTTTAGTGATAAATATTTATCTCGTATTTTTTTAATATTTATTCGGGACAAATATTTGTCTCGTGTTATTTTTATTTATCAATGATAAATGTTGATTATATGTTTTTTATATTTATCTCTGATAAATGTTTATCTCGTGATTTTATTTAATTATCAGTTACAAACATGTGTCACATGTTTTTTTATGTATCAATGAAAAATATTTGTCCTGTATTTTTTATGTTTATTATTGGTAAATATTTGTCTTATTTTTTTTATATAATGATTAAATATGTGTTCCGTATTTTTTTATAAATCAACAACATATAATTGTCTTTAATAAAAAAAACATATATTTGTACAATATTTTTATATTTATTAGTGATAAATATTTATCTCGTATTTTTGTAGATTTTTCAACGATAAATATTTATCCCATATTTTTTATGTATCAATGATAAATATCAGTCTTGTGTTTTTTTTATTTATCAGTGATAAGTGTTTATCCTGTAATATTTTTTTTCTATTATGGTCCGCCACCACCACATCTAGATACACTTGCAAAATACTGATTCGATATTAGGTTATGTCAATACCAGAAATACAAAACCCGATTACTAAATAGAACGCAAAATTTTATATAATTTGTTTAAAACTCATTACACAACTCCCGAGTCGGATTATGTTGTTTTTGATTCCATGTGTAACTCCGAGACTCAAAAATATATGCAGACAAATGGTAGTAGTTTTAATCCACACACAAATGATCAAGGATTTGAGTTGCCTACACCCTTCAATAATTAGGAACAACGATGAGAACAACGATCAAAATAAGGATCAACTAGATCAACCTTTAAGTCGTTCTAAGAGTTAAACAAGTTGGACGACAACCTACATATGGAATTGAGACACATTGAGGTAGGTGAACATGATTAATTAAAATTTGATGTATTTTTCTCCATTCAATGTATTTTGTTTGATTTTGTTAATATAATTTAATTTTTTATTATATTTTATTTATTAGTTTAATATATTTTTATTTGTTAAAAAAAATAATACATGATCACATCTCCTAAAGATAAGAAAAGAAGATATTTTTTTATATTAATTTTAAAGTGAAAGCTATTGAAATTTTTTTAAAGATATAAATAAAAAAAATCCTGCAATTTTAATTAATTAATTAATAATTTTAATCACATGCATAATTTACCAAAAACTAATAATCCTTAGTCGGTAGTACAATTTTATTTGATTAATAAGTTTAACCGCCTTCATTCATTAATCTGCCAAAAACTAATAATCCTTTTGGACACGTACCAAGTTACCCAATAAACACGCATAAGATTCGACTGTAGAGTAACGTGTGACGTGTGTAATACGGTGAGTCATAAAATAAAATCAAACTATTAAAATTTTCACTTTCTCACCTTATAATTTTGTTATTTTTGGCAAAAATTCAACCTTATATTTTAATCTAATAACCATAACCATGGCATGCACATAACCATATTATTATATTTAGTAAGACTAAATAAAATAATATAAAATAAAAATAAGGAAGTTTCATTTTCTCCTTACCCTCCATTCCATTCCATTTCACTTTAATTTCCTTTTTCTTTTGTTCCCTTCTTCCAAACGCCAACAACATCACTACCTTTTTATTTTATTTTAATTTAATCACGACCTTTATTTTAATAGCATTTGAATAAAAACTCACATCACATGCCAATATGCCATCTTATATTATTTAATTAATTTATTATTTTGTGGACTCAATTCTCTTCACCGTTCACATCACATTATTGCTTTTTGTTCATCACCGTTCTTCTAAACCAACGACCTTTCTGATTTCAAACGCTTTCATGGAGGAAGTTAACGGTATATTACTCTCACTTCCGTTTTTATTTTATTTCAACCAATTTATTCTGTTTTTTTCCCTCTAATTCCGATTTGTATGATTATAAAGTTTTCTCGCTAACCTTTTTCATTAATTTTAAAGCGAAGGTTATATAAGTTAGAAAGAAAAAAAAAATATTGTAATTCTCCTGCAGCACATTTTTGCAACATGTTATGTTATGTATTGGTTTAATTTACAAACTGCAGAGTCTTAATTATACCCTAAAATTTTTTTTCGGATTTCTATTGGAAGTGGTAATTAAAGATTATAAACTTGTAGTTTGTTCTGATTAATTAATTAATTATGTGTTGTTGATTATTTCAGTGGTAGAAACCAAGGATGGAACCGTTTCAGTAGCTACTGCTTTTGCTGGTCATCAGGAAGGTAATGCTTCTGCACGATATTTAAATTGTGAATTGGAAGACTTATTTTCTTAAACGTGAATTGGATCTTATTATGAATCATAAGATACATTACCGATATAGATACATCATTTTTAAGTAAAATCAAATTACATAGCAAACATATCAGTTAATATATTGTCTACTAATCTTAAACTAATTCAAGATTCAAGTCAAAAATCAAACGACAAGAAAAAGTGATTGGTTATACATAGTTCATAAAAAAAGAGTAGTTGGCTAGACTAAGTTTTGGTAGTGATTCATCATAATGAATTGAGATTGATCATAATGAATGGAGATTCAATAAGATTCTTGTCTAAGACAGATACATGGTAGAGATTCGTATTGATTAGATTCAGTTTTGTATAAAATCGAGATGCGACTCACATGTATTGTAAGATACTGATAACCATGGTTCATCTTTCTTGTTGAACTCTTCCTTTTTTTTAAAAATGTCCATGGCTGATTTATTGAGACCTTGAGATTTTTGAGGCCCTCTTTTTTCATGATATTTTGCTGGTGTAAGGGTTGATTATTTCAGAGCCTTATTCATATGTCATTTAATTTAATACAATCCTGAAATTTATGATTCAAATTGGCAAATAATAGGCTTATAATTAGAAGACGTGTGCTATCTTTCTATGATTCATTGGTTTACATTTGAAGTTAAAAACAACCATATGGAGTTTTTGTTTTATCTGTTTGGTGTTGTGCTGGCCTCTGATCAATTGTATTGTGGTGTTGTCATTGCTTAATTAGCTGTGCAAGATAGAGACCACAAATTTTTAAGAAAAGCAGTTGAAGAAGCATATAAAGGGGTGGATTGTGGTGATGGAGGCCCTTTTGGTGCTGTTATTGTTCACAATGATGAAGTAGTTGCTAGTTGTCACAACATGGTTCTGAATTACACTGATCCAACTGCTCATGCTGAGGTCACAGCAATAAGAGAGGTTAGACTATAGTTAACCAAATAATTTTCTTAAATCACATGCAAAAATGCAATTTTTATGTTAGTAAGTATCGGTATTCTGTACTGCATTTGTGTTTTTTGACTTAAATAGCATTCATCATTGCCCAAGATGGATACGCCCTGCCCCACTTGATAATTGATTATTCCAAAGCAATACTTAATTCATGTAAATGTTAGGAGAGGATATTGACAGTCTATGTACATAATCATCGGGGCAGGTTTTCCAAAGAATTATATGCAGAAAATTCCAGTTTGTGGGGTACCTATTTTAATATTTTGACTTAAGAGATCTATGGATTTAGAACTTAAAAGCTTTGGTCTAGCATGCCACACAAAGTTTGGTCTGGCATGCCACTCAAACTTTGGTCAACTCTACTAGTTTTAAGCTTGTTGAGAGCAATCACTTTTATTGACACCATGCATGTATTCTTTATTCTCCCAAAAACAGTATGTAAAATGATCAATTTTAAGGTGACGTTGGTCAAATAAGGGTTTTGGACATATTTTTGGGTTTCATCTATGCAAGAAAAATCAAAAGGGGTTTGACTCTTGATACTCAATTATGATATCTAGATATGACTCAGATGACAATGCTGCAGCATTTAACTGTAGAAAAAGAAATAGTTGCTACCAGAATTTAACATCTTGTTGCCTCTTTTTGAGCAACAGGTTAATGGTTAGATATCAATTCCATTTCCAGCAGTATTACTCTAGACTTTTTAGAAAGGCTAGCAGACTTAATAAGCTCTTAAATTCCAAAAAAAAAAAAAAAACCTCTAAAAGCTGCATGTTTTACTCTCTATGCCTATTTTTTGATGCATTAGGTGTAGCAAACTGTATGCAATGGTAAACAAAAAATGATTGATGCAGTGCTTTTAATTCACAGGCTTGTAAGAAGCTGAAGCAGATAGAACTTTCAGATTGTGAAATATATGCTTCTTGTGAACCTTGTCCCATGTGCTTTGGTGCAATCCACCTTTCCCGAATTAAGGTTGGAATTACCTGCTTTTCCTATGTTTCTCATTTGTATCAACATTGTCCTGTTTTGCGCATAACTTATTCCAATATTCTTTCTAAACAGAGATTGGTTTATGGAGCGAAGGCTGAGGCAGCAATTGCTATTGGGTTCGATGATTTTATTGCGGATGCATTGCGAGGTACCGGATTCTATCAGAAAGCACAGCTGGAGATTAAAAGAGCTGATGGGAATGAGGCCCTTATTGCAGAAGAGGTTTTTCAGAAAACAAAGGAAAAGTTCCAAATGTATTAGATTTCATTTTTCTCCACACATGATGACAATTAGCCATTAAGGATTGGCTTCATTTGAATTACTGTAATTGTTGATAGGGGATTGATCTCATTTGATTATACCAGGGTATACGCTACAATTTGGATTGCATCAGGTAATCACTATCTGATTGTCAACCTGTTCTAATTCACATTTTCACATGGGAGGGTATGAATTGCATTTCCTTCTGTATCACGTGATTGCCACTAATGTTGAATGAAACCTTCTATTTTTCCTGAAGTTACATTTTCATGATGTTCATACAAACATTCCTTTGGGTTTCTCAATGTAGAAATAAACAACTGAAGAGGTTCTCTTCTATGTTGGACGAGTTCTCGGTTTTTGAAATAACGTTGGTGGATTGTGTATTTCTATTTTCCAAGTTCTAATATATGATAACTGTGATTCTACTTATAGTAAAAATTGGGGAAACTTGGCGGATCTTCTGAGTTTCGGCGCACTGAAATTGCATCAATTAATGTTTAATTGCATACACTAATTTCTTAAGTCCTGCATAACTACAATGGGAGAAAAAACTTTTCCTCAAGAGTTTTAATGCCAGCGAAATTTTGAAAGTTGAATTTGAATTCAAAACCTTTAGTTAAGTTGGAAGAAATCTTAATCATTTTATGCAAGTGCTGTAAGATAAAGTCAAACTCTTGGTAAATGTTTTTTTTGCTAGAATTGCTACACTAAAACTGATTTTGGATTCTCAAATAATAATAAATTCCTTGTCTTTTACCCTATTTTAATGTTATATACAACTTGTTCTACACTTAAAAGCGATTCATTATTTTATAAGATTGTTAAAGAATATTGTCAGTAATTGGTTTAACTCTTCACTGTCCGTTTTTATTTTCCAACCTTATAATCTCTATGTCTCAAATTGTTTAATCTAATTCTAAAACGTGCAAGAAGATTGGGGATGGAGGGCAAAAAATTCAGGACGGGGAGAGGGAAAGTACTCTCCATCTCCATCTCGATACAAGTATAAACTCTTTTATTATGTTACTGAAAGTGTGTAGCAGAAATTGAACTCTTTTATGATGCTGCATAAAATAAACAGTAGTTTTTTTCTTTTCTTATTTGTAAAACAAGTTCAAAGGTGTTCTGTCGTCTTAATAACCTGATATCAAAACTACATGTTACACGCACAAGCCACCATGTTATGTTATATATGGAATTGGAGTAGGCCAGAATGGAAGATCAAGCGAAACAATTTGCAACGATTGAAACCCATGAATCCCATAACCAACACCATCAAACTTGTTACTCTTGAAGTTTCCAACAAAAATTCTATGAGCACGTTGGAAGAACACAACATCACCATCATAAGGATGAAAAGCTCTCACTTGCATCCCCATATCAACAATTTCACCTCTTCTCCCATCCATTAACTCATCTACAACACAATCCCTCAAGTGTTGTAGAGGAAAACAAGTCACGTGCAACAAACACCAACTATACTCTTCTTCATTCTTTTCCAATTCCCACACTTTCACACACATTTGAATAGTACAAAAACAAGCCATTCGAATTTTTCCACAACACACCCCAACATGACCATTAAAAAGAATGTCCCCTGAAGAAGCACCAATAGGAAAATTAATTATATCACATTTTTCATCATTGTTAAAAGGGTCATAAACTAGAACACTAGTTCTTCCCATGAAATACAAAAACCCTTCATGTGCAACTACATTCAACAAAAGGGTACATTGTGTAAAACCATTTGAACAAGACACGTTTTTTTTGTTCCATTGTCCTGTTTCTGATGAGAAAACAATCATTTCAAAGTCAAACTTTGTTATACCCCAAAGAATCTGATTCAATGTTCCTTCAAAACAAGGAAAACGAACTACCCTGAACCTGTGTTGGTTAAAAGTGATTTTTTGTGTTTTTCTTTCGAAGTTATAATAAGGTTCACAAACAAAACCTTCGAGGACACGGTCACGTTTATTGTGACCGGTTCGAGGAGGAGGAGGAAGAGGGAGTTTGATATAATGTTTTGTGATGGGGTTGCACACGTGGTAAACTCTACCACGTGTGGTTTTCTTGCAAAGAAACAAGCCATTGGAAAATCCAACAATTCTCGAATATAAGAAATGTTTTTTTCTTGCTAGTTGGTCGAGTTTAGGGTCGAATTTTCGGCCGAGAAAATTCAAGGATATTTGGTTTTGTGGATTAGAAGGATGGTGATTGGGGAAGAAGGAAATGAAGAGTTTCCGGTTTGAGATGAAATTGAAATGCCATTTGTGTCGGAGGTAGGTATCTGAATCCTCTACAACTGTTGTATGGTGCAGTAGTCGGTGAAAAATGGATCGTTCAATGAATTGGAGTTGTGATATTAATGCTAAGAAGCGTTTTGAGATGGATTTGCATGTCACTGCTGTTTTGAATGGAACACGACAGCATATCTCAATCAATAAATCATCTGATAAATTGTCCATGTTGATTTTAATATATTGCTAAAATAGTGTTATATTAAATATTCTTGCTTATGAATACTTGTTTGATTCTCTTCTCTTTATATACCTTTTGAATCTAAGACTAAATATATATGAGTATGTGAACTAGTCAGTTTATTAGGGTAGGAACTGGTCCGTGCACATGCATGTTTACTAGTCTATACACCAACTTTGAAAGCATGAATTAATCCACGTCTCAACAATACAACAAAAGCTTCTCACTCTTTGAATTTTCCTCTGCCAAAACATACAAATACTCTATAATATACATATATATTTTGTCTTTTATTCTTTCCAGAAGTTGCTTTCAACAACATAAAGTGAGTAAGTTTTTACTTCTTATATAACTTCAAATTTTCGCTTTCAGTTTTGGTAAAAAAAATTAAAAGTTTTTTAGTTTTTTTAATATTATTATGCAAATTGGATTAGTTTATATTAGAATGTCCACATATATTTTTAAATGTTTTTTTAAAATATATTTATATTATTATAAAAAATTTATATAAAAAATAAATTTAAAATTTAATTTTTAAATCTATATTTTTATTACTTTTATCTTAAATTTATAATATTTAAATAACTTGTATTTAAGTATTCTCAAGCTAAAAAAATATAAATTTTTGTAATTTTTTTTATAATATTATCTATAATAATTATTTGTATACTACGTACAATGTACGAGTTTAACTGCGGTAATTACTTTTATTTTAGAGTGAAGATTAAATGCTTGTTATATTAAATTATGATAAATCAAAATAATTTTACTCAAATTTCTCCTACTCTATGAAATTCTTATTATTATTGTTTTTCTTTTGTATAACACCGTAAAATACACACTTTATTTTATGAAATCGCAATTAAAAATGACATTGATGAGTCTATGGTTTTTATTCATGTGTTATTCTATTGATCTTTTTAATCTTTTGTTCATAACTTCATATTTTAATCTAAGGTGATTTTTTTTTGTATTTTATGATTAATCAATTTTATTTATATTGATTTTTAATCTTAATAAAAAAATGTTCTATGTGCATGTTTTTTCCTTTTTACATTCTTTTGTGATTAGTTCTTCAAATTTGTGCTGATACATATTATTATAATCATCTTTTGATAAATTTTTATTTATTTAATCTATAATTTTATTGATAGATCTTATTATTTTTTATGAGGTGTTTTTGAAAAAAACTACATATATTAATCTAAGTCATAATATATAAATTATAAGACATGAAGTTTAATATTTTACAGATGAAGATCCTATTTTGCATAAAAATTATTTCATGATTTATCAATAAATACTAATATTTTAAGACGTATAATTTATATGTTATATCTAGAATTAGTAGAGTTATAATAATTTATTTTAAAAAAAATATTTATTTTGAAAACTTCTATCCATGCATAGAACGAGTCACTTGCATTGCACCATATCCAACAAATCACTACAAACACATATACTACAAATTACTATAAACATTGATATTATACCTAAATTTATTCAAAATATTTTTTTGTCCCACAGTATTTGTTGCATTTGACAATTGCATAAGAAATTGATCATTTTATTAATTTATCTTTATCACACATTGGTGTATGCTCGTTACAATAAATACAAAATGGATAATAATAACTTAGAATTATTGTAAATTGTATTAATTAACAAGTATAATTACAAAAAAAGTAATTAAAGTTCTGTTGAAAACCAAAAGTGACATTTTTTTTTTACGACAATTATTTTAAGATGGATGAAGTATATTGCTTTAAAATTAAATATGATTGACTTATTTTATTTTAAAAAAATTTATTAAATTGATATATATTTATTTATTTTAAATTTATAATTTGATTTTATTTATATTTGTACATTTTATTAAAATATTACATAAAATTTAAACGTGTTATCATAAAAATGTATGTCTTTTGAATGTGTATTTTAATGAGAGGTTGTAAATTTGATGAGACCATATTAAAAAAATATTTTATTGTATTTGACATGTAAATAATTAAATGTGTTCACGTATCCCACGTCGAAATACAAAGATAGAGTTTCACATCATAACACAAAATAATATGTATTTTTATGAGTGAACACTACCGTGTGCTTGACACAGATGAATTATCAATTATTATATTTTATTTAATTATAAAATTTATCTAAAATATCTCACATAATTTATGTAAATTTATTATTTTTAGTATTTGCAAGTTTAATTTTATTAAAAAATATTTTTTAACAATACAATAGCAATCATAAATATAGATAGTATTTTTTCAATCGTTAGCGTGATGTATAATAATTTAAATTTTTAATATTATTTGTATTATATATTTTTATTGACTCAATTTAATAATAATTATTATATATATATATAATTTATAAAAATAAAATAGAATTTCTTTTATATTATTTTATTTATAATTATAATAATATTTAAAATATATAATTTATCTATAAATAATTATTTGTATACTTCGTACAATGTACGAGTTCAACTACGAAAGTTACTTTTTTATTTTAGAGTGAAGATGTTTCTTTAAAAAAATTCAGATCCAAATTAATCATTAAAAAAGAAAAAAAAGACTAAACTTATAATCTTTTAGAAAAATAAATCGATACACTTTAAGTCCGTTCGGCGATCTATACTGAATGAAACTTTTGTGTTGACACGTTCATTACACATCAAGCTATCATAATTTTAATAGAAATCACAAATCTATATAAACTTCTGTGGATTAAATTTTTTATTCTTTTAATATTTAATATGCAAAGTACGAGACATCAGACAATACAATAGAGATGATTTGTTTGTAGGAACTTTATATAAGTTTTAATTTTTATTTTTTATTCAAGTTTTGATTTTCCAACTACATGAAATAAGTTATAAACTGTCATTAAATACTTGTATTGAGGAATATTTATATCCTATAGAAATAAAAACTATATTTTTTTAAGAAAAAAAAATTGAATTTATTTATTAAAAAAACCATTATCCAAAACACAAGATATGTAAAATAGTAGAAAATTAATACACATTGTATAAGATACATATTTGCCACTCTAATGTGAGTTCTCACGTAGACATCTCGATTATTAGAATAAAATATTCAAAACAACCGTAAAGACACGTATATCAATCGTGAAAATTGTAAATAAAACTCTTAACTTTACATTTAAACCAATATCACGACAAAAATCTTAACATTTTAACTATTTCGACAAAAACTAAATATATCATTTAACAACTTTTCCTCTATTGACAATTTGACATAGCTAAATTTGAATAGAATGACCCAGCAGTTTCTGTTGTGCTCTGAATCAATCGAAAAGTTTTATTTATTTATTAATTACAGTATCAAAAGTTATATTTTTTTTGCTTAAGAGGTTTTTTACGACATAATTATTTTTTGTAATTTTTTAAATTGTTAATACTTTTGTTAGAGGACAAAGTTGAATCTATCACATATTTGTCACTTCAACCCTCTTAAACTATTGAATCACCTTGTAATTATCTATTTATCGTAAAAGTAGATCTAATAATAATGTTATTATTTGTTGACAAATACCATCGAGTGTCATAAAATCACACATAAATGAATCAATATGGAAATTTTTTTTTTGTCTTAGAAGATATCATAAATTTCACCATAATTAATTCACATAACTGTGAGATCTTGAGTTCGAACTCGAGACAAAACGTCCAAACTAACAATATTGACATTTGCCAATTGAACTACGATTTAAAAACAACTAAAAATAGATGGAAAAAGAAGACCTAAACACATAATATTTACGTGAAAAAACATTTAACAAATAAGAGTGAAAAATCTTACATTTCCTCTCACAATCTCACTCTCAACAAATTGTAGTGCTTGTTGTCTTGTTATTACTTGATCTTGGGATGAGAAAGTGATACAAATGAATGGATATTTATCAATGTTTTAAAAATTAGATTGGACTCACTGGTTCCACCAGAATCCAGACACATGCCTTATTCGGTCAGCATAAAAAAATTGTTGATCGGTAAAAATTGGAGAAAAATCGTGAAAACTAGGCTGAATCGAATTAGATTGGGCGGGTCACTAAACCAGACTTGGTTTTGAAAACTGTCTGTTTTTTTTCAAACACTCGTATTTTTTATTTTTGCAAAACGAAATCAATTTTTTAAAATTATAAAAAAAAAATTTAAGTTTAACTTTTAACAAAAAAAAACTTTTATTTCACTCACACCTTTATTCTATTTAATCTGCAAGGCACCTGTAGCCGATTGGTTGATTCATATGAGATTTAATATTTGAATTTATATTTATGAAAATTTGTCTTTGTTGTGAATTTTAATGTATTTGTTATAAATTTTATAAATTTTTACTTTATTAATTATGAAGTTTTGGATATTTTAATATATTTTATATATATTTTATTATTTATTTATTGAACAATTCATTGAAACGGTTCGACTTTGGTTCAATGGTCGAATCAATTGAAATATGATGCGGAGGTCTAATTTTTAAAACATTAATATTTATAGGAGAGACAAATTTAATTTTCTTCCATACAACAAACTACTTGTCTTCTATGCAACTTTCCACTTTGCATTGCATGCAAAATGAAATTTGTGTTTTCATGAATATGGACATGTGACAATAGTTAGGATTACATAATACTTGTCATGCAACAAAAGTGACTTTACCATTCACATTTAATTCTTTCAAAGTTTGAAAATTGTCTAAAAAGTTTTATATTCGTCTAAAATTTTTATTTTTATTTTTTTAGTATGTGCCTTTATTTATTTATTTTTGTACAAGCCTTTATTCTTAAAAGTACTTTTCAATTAGCTTAGATTTTATTTTTCAAAAATTTCTTTAATTATTTTTGTAAAAAATTATCTATAACTTAATTTTAATTTTTAATAAATGTTATTTTACAACAAAAAGTCAATAAAGTTAACTATTATTTAAGATTTTATTTTTGTTTGTATTCAAAATTGGAGAGCATATATTAAGAAGAGTAACGAATGTCTTTCCAGTTGACAACATTAAATAAATGACAAATTCTACTGCAGTCTACCATAATCAATTATATTTTTTAGAAGTATAAGTTAACGACCTACACCATCTTTGCAGCAACCACAATAACTTGATAGATGTTTGTTAGATAAAAATTAGAGAAAACAAATATGTCCCTCAAAACTCAATTCGTCAAACCGATATCAATAATGTCTTCCTCTCACTTGTAAAAACGAGAAGAGTTATTAATTTATATATTCAAAGAATGTCATCGATTATATTAAAGTTTCAAATAACTTTTAAAATTTTAAGCATCAGTTCACAATTGACCACGTATAAAAGTGGTCCAGGATGCAATCGGTTCACAATTGACCACGTATAAAAGTGGTCCCGGATGCATCCGTGTAAATAAGAGTAAGAAAAAAAGAATTTACACCATTAAATACAACTTGAAATCTTGAATTGAATGTCATTGCTATAAATTAAATGACACTCAACCTCTCGATTCAATTGAGTCAATTAACAATGGGGGATGACGTGGTGTTGTTGGATTTTCATCTTAGTATGTTTGGGATAAGAGTTAGGATTGCACTAGCAGAGAAAGGGGTGAAGTATGAGTACAAGGAAGAGGATCTATTGAACACCAAGAGTGCTTTGCTTCTACAAATGAACCCAATTCACAAGAAAATCCCAGTCCTTATCCATAATGGAAAACCCATTTGTGAATCTCTCATTATTGTTGAGTACATTGATGAGGTCTGGAAGGATAAGAATCCACTGTTGCCCACTGATTCATATCAAAGAGCCCAAGCTAGATTTTGGGCTGATTTTGTTGATAACGAGGTCAGTTTTAAGTTCTTTTATTAAAATTTTAATTTTTATTCACAAAACATTAATATTTTGGTGGGGAATAACAATAAATTTTCAAATCAATTTAAACTACAGTTAGAATTTGAGAATATTTTATCTAAGTCCATAAACTTTTTACTGAGAAAGGTATTTTTTTTCTTAATTGGATCTAGCATTTTAATTTATTGTGAAATTAAAAAGATTTTAATTTGTGATCCATGTTTGTGATCACATTGCGATATTTGATATTACATAGAATCGTGTTTAATTATGGCTTATTTGTTTACAAATACAATACGTTGTAGTCATGGCCATAATTTTTTTATGTCATAGTCACAATCACAATCACAATTGCATACCCTTTTATAAAAATCTATTTGTGTGTGCCAAATTACAAGGACTATGTTGACATCAATGATATGTTAAATATGTAGGTACATGAGGTTGCAAAGAAGATATGGACCGGGATGGTGGGTGAACATGAGAAAGAAAAGGAGGAGTTAATATTCAATTTGAAGAAATTGGAGGAGGTTCTTGGGGACAAGCCTTATTTTGGGGGAGACACATTTGGCTTTCTTGATATTGCTTTAATTCCTTTTTTGAAATGGTTTTCTACTTACGAGGCAGTAGGAAATATGAAGTTAGACTGCCCAAAACTCATTGAATGGGGAAGGAGATGTTTGGAGAGAGAAAGTGTGTCCAAATTTCTTTCTGATGAAAAGGAGGTTTATGACTTAGTTCTGATGTACAGGAAAAAAATTGGGGTGGATTAAGACACAAAATTCAAGAACCTAGGAGTTTGTGTTCAGCCAAATAAATTAAGGAATATGTGGAATTAAAATCCCTTACTTAAAATAAATAAATTGTTGTATTGTGAGTTGAGCTTGACTGTTATGATTAGCTGGTTCAAAAAAATCTCCACCAAAATGAGGCTTGGCCGCTTGTAGCTTTCCCTCAAACAATGTAAGGGCCACGTCTTGGCTGCAAAATCATACATATACTTGATTTGATGTTAGAAAACAAAACAAAATAATGGATTTGAATCTCCTACAACTGTTGCAAACTTGCATGGTTAAACAATTGTGGAGACAATTAGATCTAGAGAGAGAAATTTTCTCTCACTAAATTCAACAGTCTCTACAGCAGTTGCATTGTAGTTTGGAGAGGATCCACACACCAAAATAATGTTGGGTGGCTTCAATCAAACTACTACAAAATTGTGTGGCAAACATCATCAACCATCCTTTGCTAAGGTTCTCAAAATCGAGAGTTTAAACTCAGTTTTGCTTATGTGAAATCAACTCGGCACTTGACTCATACAAGTTTACCTCATTAAAATAATATATGCACTATGTATATAATTATATGATATAATACATGCATCAATAATTCAAAATTTTAACCCAATTATAAAAAAAATAACTAACATGAACAAAATCAAACTAACAAAGAAAGAAATTAACTAAATGTGAAGCAGGGGAGTCTAGGTATCAAACGTATTGTTAAAAAAAAACATGAATTGAATTCTTTTGATTCCGAGTTTGCTATAATTCGAGTTTACAGCCGAATGAACTCAAAATTGATACCTAGACTCACAAGTTAACTCGTGATTTTAACAACCTTGTCAAAAACAATGGTGCCAGAAGTTCATGCCACCTATCTCCTCTGCTACACTCTTAATTCTATCTAGTGGTTGCACTACAAATGTGAAGGAAAACAAAATTGATGGACCAGTTTCAATTATAAATATGCCTAATCAAATTTCAAATGGTACCCTGCTTCTTTCATATGCATGTGCCGTATAACAATTTGCATAAAAAGAATCGAAATCAATGTTAAATGGCACATCCAAAACAAGGCAAGTAGTTAGAAGTAATAACAACAGTAATAAGGCATAGAAAGTATAGAAAATTACCTTCTTGTCAACATAGTCAGCCCAGAATCTGACCTGAGCTATCTCAAGTAAGGACCGCCAAAAGGCAACAAGGGAGATTTGTCTTTCCAGACCTCATCAGTGAACTGAACAACAATGGGAGATTCTCCAAGAGTTTTCCATTTCGAACGATAACCTGGATTTGCAAGTGAACAAGGTTCATTCAAAGGAGAAGAGGCCCCTTGTTGGTCAATTCCCTTTCATTGTAATTGGTACCCTTTTCTTATTAAGCAACAGAGAAATCCACACCCTCATCCACGGCATGCATGACCAGTAGGTAGTCCAGTAGAATCAACTCATCCACCAAACTTACTTTGTGAAAGAATGCCAGTCCGACAAGAGCAACAGTCATAGGAAGCTCAAGAAACAAAAACTGTTGGGGCAATGAAGCGATTTGCAGATGGCTTACTCTTGTCAATTAATAAAGAAAATTCAGAATGAAGAGTTGAAAAATGAAATTGAATGTCAAGGAAAGCAGGAAAGTTTTACTCATAAATAAGGAAAGAGTGAAATATTTTCATATTGAAAAGGAAAGTAGATTCAAAAAAAGAGAGAAAGTAAACAACAGTGAGCTAAGCCCACCAGTCCACCAGGGATTGTGAATATCTGAACCCAGTAGGGGCTGAACATCTATCTCATAAGGTGTCTTGCAAGGTAAGCTGAGCCCCACTAAACTACCCGGCCAACGGTAACAAGCCACAAATTTAGGACAAGAAAAAAGATAAAAGGAACCTCTTTCATGGTTCTGTGCAGCTTAGTTGAACTGTCTTTCATACACATAACAGTAATTTGAGATTGAGAGACAGAGCCTGAAGATCCTGACCGGCTGACCAACTGCATGTCCCTTTCTGCAACTAAACTTCCAATGTTTCGATAACATTAACATTAGAGCATAACTTACTGTATCTACTGCAAATAGGTGAATAAGTCTGTTCATCGGACAATCGAGCAATTATATAGTTACTGAGATTCCTAAGTATGTTTTGTGACTTTTGTCCAGGCTTCCATTATGCCAATATAGAACAGAGTTTCTTGGGTTAAAGCTGTGATACAGGACAGAGGTATAAGACACTTTCCATCACTGCCAAGTAAGAAACAAAATTTAGAGCAAACAATATTTGATAACATAGATGTTAAACATGCATACCCTTGCTCCTACTGATTCTAAAAGAGCCATTGAAGAAGTAGCCGAGATATATTTAACTTTATAGTAAAGCCATCAACTATGATTTATTCCTCACATATTGATATGGATTGATCTTACTATGTTGAGAACCATGTTTTGTTTCTTTAAACTGATTCTAAGCAGGTCATGGGAAGAAGTAGTAGTAGCTAAGACGTATACCAAACCTCATATAGAAAAGCTGTCAACTAAGATTTCTTCCCTATTTACGTGTTATCCAATCGCAAAGGATAAACTTTGTACTATTCGATAACAAATTGGAAGAACAACATACAGGAATAATTTATTTTCAGATTTCAGAATACAAATCCTAAAGGAAAATCATCAAAATTTACTGAAAGTGTCACACCGATACATATGCCAGATTAAAAATGTAATAAATAGTGATGGGAGAAAGACCTACAGCCTGTACCTTCTGTAATAACAATGCTAAAACCCTGATAATAACTCTGATATTGTTTATGAACTAGTACTAAAACCCCACCATCGACCCAAAATGAATAAAAGAAAGAGCACAAGAATTTCTAACTCGAGTGCATTGCAAAAGTACAGAAAAGCTGATATCGTCTTCCATGCAATGCGAGTTCATGGCAAAGAATAAGTATACCGGAAATTTTATGTAGTAGATTTGTGAAGTTGGAGGAAACCAGCAACAGAATTATTTGTCACGGATATTATCAAACAGATATAGGATAAGTTAGGATACAAATCTAGAGACATTCATTCTAACACAACCCCAAACTCGTAATTGACATACAATTCACTTCTAAAATGATGGATTGGTGCAAAAGCATTATGACCTCTAAAGCACGGTACTCTATTTTCGGAGACGTACAGATAACCAGTACCTGAAATATTTTTTTCAAAAAAGCAATTGAGTACAGCTTGAATACTCTTTGCGTACATCTAAGGTGCTGTTTGAGCATAACATGAGTTTAATTTGACCAAAAAGTCAAAGACTACAACAATTTGGGCATACAGTTTAGATTTGTTAATTTTTTCTTTAGGCCCATGAGATAATAAGTTGTATAAGCATCATTCATTGTCTAAAACATTGACCAGTGCGTTCTCTACCTTGGTCGTTAGAGCTCAATGACCTATTATTTTATGAACACAAATGTTTGTCTCCTCTCAAGAAAGAGCAAGAGTTATATAAATCAGGGTGAAAGTAAACTGTGTGATATTTGTGACTGTTCTTTTCAGTAATGATAGACAAAAAAATAATCAGATTAACACTGTTAAAGTGTGATCTTCATAGACATGCTTAGATCTTATGATATTATTGTTGAACATTTCGTGTAATCTAGTTTCTCGGTATGAAATTTTGTTGCCGTGTTGAACAATTTAATCTCTTTGTAGAGAATTTGTGTAGTTTTTTTCTTTTATGCAATTTGATCATATGTTTGTATAGAATTTTATCTTATTTTCTTATACATGTATAGTTTAAAAATCTATATTAATATTAAGGTACCTGCAAGCTACAAGTTATCTGTGCAGGTAGATTATAACATGGCATGAAATGACTGCATTTGAACAAGGAAGAACAAAAATAACAGTTCTTTTTTATAAGAAGCTCCAATACATGAATGATTCAATCAACCTGATCAACTAGTCTTACAAAAAAATAACTGTATTTCATAAGAAACTATGGGTCGTTTACTTTGTAAAAGCATTTCCTGTTTTCATTTATTAAAACTTGTGTTAATTTTACTCGTTAATAAACACACTTTTGAAGTGAACAATTGTCTACATTTATGGAAACAATAAAAATGTCAAAAAATTTGTTTTTATTATTTCCAAAATGCACCTTCATTAACTAACATTTCATCTAATCTTCATGACAAATGTTTACTTCAAGAGACTCTCTTAAAGGTAAAATGAATACATGTTTTAGGAAATGAAAACAAGAAATGTTTTCACAAAGCAAACGGCCCATAAACATTTGAAATTTTGAATAATGCAATCAAATCTTAATCAACCTAAACAACTAGTCCTAATAAAAAAACTATCAGAATCAGATCAGTACTTAAGCAGAACATATGATTCACAACAAGATAAACCAATTCAACAACCTAAATTCCATTACTAGTTTCCATGGCAAAGACCAAAACACACTAATCTGATGATTCAGAGCCAGAATTCTCGGTACCAGAATCGTCCTCTTCTTCACTTGAAGCCTCTTGCTCCTTAGCTACGACATCGGCAAAGTGTTCCAGAGCCTCAATGGCTCTCTTCCTAGCTCCGACGGCTACTATAGCACGCCTCTCAGCATCCAATCGAATCGCAGTGGCCGCTCTGCTCAAAGTATTGGCGGAAATCTGAGCAGCAGCGGCTAGAACCTTAGTAGCGTGAAAATCGATAGTTCTCCGATCGATTTTGAAGTAAGAGAAATTAGGATCGGCGCAAGGAGGACAAAGGAAAGCGAAATTAGACGTAGAGGAAGGAAGAACACACGATCTGTGAGCGATGGAGGGACAACGGATACACATGAGGCGATGATTAGGGATAATGGAATCGTCGAAGAGTTCAAAGCAGATAGGGCAGAAAGTGCCTTGTTGTTGTTTGAGAACGCAGTTGGTGCAGAAGCGACGGTTGATGGCTCTGTAGCTGATGGTGTGGATGAAGAGAGGGGTGGTTGGAGTGATGCCGCAACCGTCGCATGTCACCGTGGGGAGTTGGAAAGGATTCATCGGAATGACATTGACGAAGGGAGAGAGTCTCCGTACGTGGGGCAGTCCCAACGGTAACCCTAGAAATAAAATCAACGATGTACGAAATGTGTACTGTGGTTAGGAAACGGTTGCTCCGTAGTTAATTAAAGTGGATAAATTTTAGTATTAAAAAAAAATAAAACTTATTTATCAAATGTTTGGTTTAAAATTTTTAATTTTGTTTAGTTGTCCAAAAAGAATAAATCTATTTAGAGTTTATGAGTATGGAGTCTTGTAAAGTTTCTAAATTTGATGTCCAATTATTTTCGTAATGTTTTAGTACAATGTTAAAGATAATATTTAAATATTTGTTTATGTAACTATTGAGAGAGAGATTTATTATTAAAAAGTCACAAATACTATTGTTGTACTTGCAAAAAAATACCGCAATTTATCATCTCTAGGAAATTTTAGGTCTATAAACCTTTATATTGTCATTTATGAAGTTGTCTCCGTTGTCATTTGCAAAACAGTTTCATTTTTAGTTAGAGCATTAAGGATATTGCAACTCTTTTGCATTAGATGTAATGGTCCATTACATGAGATCTAAAAAGAAGATACATCTAATTGATTTGGTGTTGAAACTCGATTTGGATAAAGTGTATGATAAAGTTGATTGGTGTTTTTTGAAACATGCTCTTGAGTTTTTTGGGCTTCTCAAGGTTATTTAACTCGTCATTAGTGATGTATCTTCCACTGACGAATACTCTTGATGCATCAAGAAGACCTGTTATCCCCAATCCCGCCTATCTTACGTATAGAGAGTTCAAATAAAATGATCGTAGATGAAGTAAACAATGACATATGATTATAATTGCATACTCAGTTGTCCCAAAATGACATTAAGTGTTATAATATCTTATTTGTGAATGAAGTGTTATTGTTTGATAAAATTAAAGTTTCTTAGGTCCGCGTACATGGATTTGTTGGAAATAAGTCCTCTCATATGAGGTCTTAAAGATAGATTGTACAAATCGTGACTAATTGTATCATATATTTAAACACTTGAAAATTGTAATTAATAGCGTTTAAAATTGTGATTAATTAAATTCAATAGTTTAGAAGTTAAAAAACATGCATTGAACACAAGAGTTAAGATATTTCTTACTTTAAACTGGACATAATTTCCTCAGCATAAATTATTTTTTGCCCAAAAAAAAACTTGTAGTTAATTATATTAATAAACAATTAATACACATCCTTATATTGATTAATTAATAATAATTATATAATTAATTACTATTTAAAACCTCATTAATTATTGAAAATTTGAATGGAGAAGAAGGTTACAACCTAATTTAGGTGGTTTGATTAATGAAAACCATTTTCGAATCAAGTTCTCTGTATTTCTGAACGAATTGAAAACTCATTTATAAATATAAACCAATTAAATATTCTAAACAAATTTTTAGTTAAAACGAACTAGTTATTCGAAAAAAAAATTTTAAAATTATTTTAATAAAAAAATATCATTTTTGTTGAGAAAAATTGATGTAATAAATTAATCGATAAATTTTTTTTGATTATTTTTTATAAAAATTTGAAATTGTTTTGGAAGTTTTTTTTCAAAAAAAATAAATATAAAAAATTTTTAAGAAAAAAGTTTCGATTTTTTTAAAAAAGATTTTTCAAGAAAAAATAATTTAAACTTTTTTTGATTTAAAAAAAAAATAGTTTCTATATGTTTGTTCGAGAATTTTATTTTTAAGAAAAAATCTTAATTAAAATTAAAAAAATATTAAAATAATTTTTAAATTAAATTAAATTAAATTAAATTAAATGAATTGTTTTAAATATATCGTTTAATTTATAAATTATTTATTAATTAGTTTAATTTTTTTATTTAGTACAATGTAATTTATTAATATATTGAATTAATCCTATATTTTCAATACAATAGGAGTAAAATGAAATTCATTTATTTTTATGCGTAAAAAAATACTGGCAAAATTGTCCCCATCGATATGTAACATCTGTAACCTACCATAGTGAAGGAAGCTAAAAATAAATAAAAACCGAAAAAATAAAACAAAGAAAGCAACGAAATTCAAAAGAGGAGAAAAGGCGAGAAAACGAAAGAAAGTTGTTTGAAATTGAATTGAGTGAATAGAGCGAGTTATGATGGAACCAGAAGAGTGGGACTTGAGCGCTGAAGACCTTGATTCCCTCGAAAGAGACGCTTTCCAGAAAATTGCTCAACTCCGCGCCAACCCTCCTCCTTCATCTTCTCAACAACAACTCCATTCTCATTCTCATTCTTCAAACCCCCCTCCTCAAAAAGTAAAGTTACAATCTTTTTTAATTATTATTCTTCTCCATTATTTTTTATGGGTTTATCTCTCTATGTCTTTTAAATTTTAATTAGTTATCTTCTATTCTGCTTCATTTTCAGTATAATCTGTTTCTGTTTGCTCATTAGGTGTTAATGCTTGTGTCTCATTTCAGGTTGACGCTTTGTCTCAAGGAGCTAGAGCACTTCCCACCTCATTCAAATCAGGAACAAACAACACTAACAATGGTATGCTTCTCTTCTTTACATTTGTTTCTCCATCATTGTTTATATGTTAGCTTTTTATTTTGTATGTTTGGGTTTTACTACTTTATATATATAAGCAGATGAACATTCTAAAGAATTGGTCAAAATTTCGCTCAAATTTTTTCTCCATTCCAGTGGAAATATTGCAGCTAAGTTTCAATATGAGCAGGTTTTATTTCTTCACTATTTGCAGATTATTATTATTTTTTCAATTTCCAATTATGATTGTTCCACAAATAAGGTTTTATCATTGGCCTTGTACATGTTTTTGACTTTGGTTTTTGTCAGGCAGTAGTTGCTGCTTTTAGAAGAATCCCTAAATCTACTTGGAATGCCAAAGAGCGGTAAGTCTCTCCACCATTCCTCCAATGTGTGTGCGTGCCAGTGGCAAGCGAGTGCATTAGCCAATGTAAACTTTTGAGTCTGCAGGTTATGGATGTTCCCTCTATCTTCTTTGTCAGAAGCAGAAAAGGTTCTTAGAGAATTACCTGGTTATAATGTTCAGGTAATAACTTCTTTCATTTTTTTGTTTTCTTTATAGTTGAGAAGTGGATCCTACTGTTTGCTATTGTAAGACAAATAACTTTAGCGTATATAAATTTCTTCATAATTGAGTTGGGTTACCTTGAGGGCAAGCCTTGGCACAACAATAATATTGTTGTCAGTAATAGTGTTGTGATCTGGTGGATACATGTTGTTATAGAAACAGCCTTCCATTTATAGGACTGGGTATGAAGTTGGGATCACAAATTCAATAAATGTTTTGTTCATTGAATAACAACAATCTGTTGTCCTAGAGTGAGGATTACTGAGGATGTATGCCATATTCTTGTGATTACGTTTGTGATTTTTGTCTTAGATGGTTTTGTCCTTAATTTTTATATGTTCTAGCCTTGTCCCTATATTTATGCAAACTATTTTACAGGTGGAGAACTTAGATTCCTTAGTGCAACGAGCTATTACTGCTGCCACTTCTGTTCCTGATCTTCGAGGTATAAGCTGAATGTTTTGACTACCAGGTTTTCTATTTTCTTCTCTATAAAGTCTAGATCAGCAAAGGCTTTATGTTTATGTATATACTGTTTTTCCCCCAATAATTCTGAAGTTTCTATTTTTTGTCTTTAAATAAAAGATCGATATGATAAGATCCCAAGTTATATTGAATCAAAGCTTTTGCCATTTCAGCGAGATGGTGTAAGGTATATACTGGCTTGCTCACTTTTCTCTCATCAGTATCATATAATATGGATTGTTATGGTTGTTTATCTTCCATGTCTTTTGTTTTTTTCCCTTTTTTGTTTCTCTACTATTCCCTTAATTTTAGGTATTATTTATTTGTTTTCAGGTTTATATTGCAGCATGGATGTCGTGCTTTTTTAGCGGATGAAATGGGACTGGGGAAAACGTTGCAGGCAATTCACTGTCTAAAACTAAATTATTTCCATACATTCAACTGTGTTCCGTTTCTGTGTGTGCTTGTATAGCAGTGCGACAAACATGCAATTATTTGTAGCTGTATAAGTAAAGTCTTCTCAGCATTTCTCCTACCTTCTGCAATTAAAAATGAGTGTCTTAGTAACTTAGGTGTTAATTAACTTTTGGTAGAAATCATACTCGACATTATGGCAGTATCTACAACTTAATTCACAATAGTACACAAGAATGACATTGCAATCACAGTAGCATCTCTGTATTGAGTATAATTCTCTTTTGCAACTTGGGCTTTGTAATATGTTGGGAGTTATGATTATACTTTTAGTTGTCTCAAGGCCATGCAATAATACATATTTGCTATGTATTTGTTTGTCTGTCAATATAATCATTTTCGTGCACACTTAGCAATTGTGTATAGTGTTAAATATAAGCTTTTTTAGTAGATCAGATCTTCTGTGAATAAATTCCTAGTTCTTAATTATTTTTATTTTGGTGACTTGGCAGGCTAAGTATTGTCTCCTCACCAAAATTACCTTTGTAATTCATAGGAGTTTACATTAGTTTTGAAATAAAGCATATTTCGAGGATGCTTTTATTTATATGTTGCTTCACAGTGAATCACATCAACTATTGGTTCTAACAAAGTCACATATCTTCTGACTTAAAAATAAAATAATGATAGGAAATCCCTAAACTAGATAAATAGAATATATATTGTGGGATTTTTATGCCTGTTTAGGGGAAGAGGGAAGTAGGGCTATGGTAGAAAGAATCTTGTTTATTGTTAGGTAAATGATTTGGTGTACCATATTACAGAAGAGTTACATGTATAACTTCTCCTGGGTTTTGCAGGCCATTGCTGTTGCTGCATGCGTTCAGGAATCATGGCCTGTTCTCATACTTGCACCATCTGCGCTACGCTTGCAATGGGCTTCTGTAAGAGTCGTAATTCTATATTTTTCACCATTTATTATAGCACACTTGGTAATATATGGCCTTATTGTTTTGCTTTGATTTAGATGATTCAACAATGGCTGAATATTCCTTCATCAGATATACTTGTATGTTTTCCATGATCCCTTTATTAATTTCTGTTTTTTCTTTATTCTCTTATAGTCTTGTGGTTTGTATTGAAAACTTTAGAAGATTGTTTTGTTTCTTTATGTTCCCCCGTCTGGTGAAATATATCATTTATCTCAACTGTAAATTATCTTATACCAGCTAATTATCATGATTAGGTTGTCTTATCTCAAAGTGGTGGATCAAATAGAGGTGGTTTCAATATAGTATCTTCAAGTGCCAAAAGCAGAATCCATCTGGATGGACTATTTAACATTATCTCATATGATTTGGTGCCAAAGCTGCAAAATACGCTTATGGGGTCTGACTTTAAGGTTAGTGCCATCTAGTTATTATCTATATATACCTGTGTGCATGTACTTCACCAAATGCTGCTGATAAATCACACTCTTAGCTGCAAACTATTCTTATCCAGGTTGTAATTGCCGATGAATCACACTTTCTGAAAAATGCTCAGGCAAAGAGGACAACTGCCTCTCTTCCGGTTATAAAGGTACTCATTCTTGAAAACCACAATCACGTGCTTGCTTCTGGTCTCATATACTTAGATCTAAAGAAAGTACATGTTTAATAAACATAGAAAACATATAATGAAAGATAAAAGAGGAAGACAAGGAATCAGAAAGATATTTAAACAAAAAAGAAAAGGAATAAAAAATACAGTCTGCGGTGTCTGGTGTGTGCAGAAGCACTTGCAAAGGGTCTGTTACTCTGCACCCTGGTTACCCTCCTCCCCGAAAGGTAGTCTGGTGCTGTATGTGAAACATTTTGATCAGATCATGTTTTAGCTTCAGTATTAGTTGCGTTGTTGTAGAGACTGCTTAGCTGCTGAATAACCTCTATCCAATTCTCTCATGTATTCTTCACTCAAAAACTAAAAATTGTGTGCCAATGGCAGAAAGCTCAATATGCAATATTGCTTAGTGGAACTCCTGCTCTATCCCGACCAATTGAACTGTTCAAGCAGGTTAGTTATTTATATCTAGCTAGCTTTAATACCTCATTAATGTTTGACCTTGATGGAATCTACATTTTGATAATCTATTTGAAATTGTGTTATAGCTGGAAGCTTTGTATCCTGACGTGTATAAGAATGTTCATGAATATGGTAACCGGTATTGCAAGGGTGTAAGTCATCTCTTTGTTACATATATGATATGGTTTTTAAATTTAGCCACTTTCCTTTTGCTTTTACTGGATTAATATTTCAGCTTGCCATTTGCATCGATCTTCCAGGGAGTTTTTGGACTTTATCAAGGGGCAAGTAACCATGAAGAATTGCACAATTTGATGAAGGCAACAGCTATGATTCGGAGGCTTAAAAAGGACGTTCTTTCTGAACTTCCTGTAAAGCGTAGGCAACAAGTGTGTACATCATTTTTTCGCTGCAATTTGTTTATGTAGTGCACACTTTGACTGTGTTTTTAAAATGCATGAATCTTATTGATGCAACTTAAGAGTTATTTATTGCATTGTGTTTTAATAATTGATTCTCAGGTCTTCCTAGACTTGGCCGACAAAGACATGAAGCAAATCAATGCTTTATTTCGTGAGGTAATTCAACATATTTGTTGTGCATCTTGAGACGAGGATTGCATCATTCACTTTTGTTAGGTTATAACTCATGCTAGTTATGCAGTGCAGTTAGTATGTGTCTTTGCAATATTCTTTTAGCTTACTTTATCGCATTTAACATTTGTCATTGGATTGTTGAATTTTGAAGTACAAATGAGTAAATTGATTTACTTTATTCAATTTGCTTTTGTTAATAAATGAATTGTGTATTCTTGGCTCATGGGAGATGAATAAATAATTGATTTATCTTTTACTTCTGAAATGGGTTGGTATGGGCCCTCAGGCATTTTTGTCTAGAAATGTGGTTGTAATTTTTTTTACCAAGAATAGGTCATTTTACTCGTAAGTGGCAATATTGTCTTGCATATGCAGTTTAAGGTGGTAAAAGCTGACCAGTATTGATTTTTGTTTTGCAGTTGGAGAAGGTAAAAGCCAAAATTAAGGCATCTAACTCAAAAGAGGAGGCTGAATCACTCAAGTTCACTCAAAAGAATCTTATTAACAAGGTATGGGTGGAAGCAATTGTGCACATAAGTTTAGTTTGCACAATTTGTTTGAGAAATTGTCACTATATCCTAGAACTAGAGAAGGTTTATAGTTAACTGCTGCTCACTTCTCTTCTGTATGCGGCGGGCAAATTAAAATATTATGACTCTGTTATGTGATTAAACACTCAACCTTGATTCATTCAATTCCAGATCTATACCGATTCTGCGGAAGCCAAGATTCCAGCTGTTCTTGATTATGTTGGAACTGTCATTGAGGTATGCCACAGCTCCATATCTTTAAAGTAATTGAAGATTAGTACTTTCAACTGCTGCAACCTATATGCACTAAATGAACGTTAAAAACTTAAGATCTTGTTTTTGCTGTCTCACGCAACGCACAGTTCTGACTTTGTTTCTACAAGGATATATAAGATATTACTGTGTTGTATCTCTTTAATTTTGATCCCTTCAAGTTTCTATATGTAATATGTGTTCAATGCTAGAAAGTTGTGATGATAAACCTTCCATGAAACAAAACTGGTGAAAGTTCAACGCTGGTTAATTTAAGTACAGACTCCTTAGTGCTAGGTTATTTTTAGTATCTAAATTATATTTCACGCCATTGATCTCGGCTGTCAAATATAATGTGGAAAATGACAATTTGGGAAACTTTCTTTTAATGCAACAATTCAATTTGTATTCTTAATTAAAAAGGTGACTGCTTTAATTTTGTTTCCTTACTTTTTTGTGTGATCTAATTCAAGCTGTTGATCACCATTGCATGTGGTAATTCTAGATTTGTAATGATTGTTGCAGGCAGGTTGCAAGTTTCTTATATTTGCACACCATCTACCAATGATTGATGCGATACACAAGTTTCTTCTTGTAAGGCTACTTAAATTTTACGCATCTCATCAAGAAGCGATGATTAACACTTATGAAAACTATTCAAAATTTCCAGAAAAAAAAGGTTGGTTGCATCCGGATTGATGGAGGTACGCCTTCTGGATCAAGGCAACAATTAGTTACAGAGTTCCAGGAAAAAGATGCTATCAAGGCAGCCGTGGTATGGCAATTTCGTTATACATTTTCTTGTAATTATCTTTCTGTTTAATCTATTGAGATCTTCACTAGTTTGGAATGTAGTTCTGGTGTAAAATGTGGTTAAATTTAGATATAATAATTTCTTATTCATATGTTGTCCTGCAGCTGTCTATTAAAGCTGGAGGTGTTGGGTTAACTTTGACTGCTGCCAGCACAGTCATCTTTGCAGAATTGTCTTGGACTCCTGGTGATCTAATTCAGGCTGAAGACCGTGTACATAGAATTGGCCAGGTATTCTCAAACTTGGTTGATGTTAACTTGAAAGAGAAAGGAATAGAGAGTGATCTAAAATACGATTGTAGTTTAAATCAACAAGAATAGAGTTCTAGCACGGTAACATTTTAGATATTGTAGCAAACTGAAAAATTTGTGATCGATTATCTCTTTAAAGAAAAGGTCTGACATTGCTAAGCTTAATTGATTGGTTAGTATCCTAAAACAATCTGTGCTGTGATGATTCTTTGACTTTCTAGCTCTTTTTTTCAGGTATCTTCAGTAAATATATACTACTTGCTAGCAAATGACACTGTTGATGATATTATATGGTAAGTTGTGTTTTTTGCTGTCCTCTGAGACTTGGTAGTTTGTATTGACTTGATGTCTTTGATGCATTGATAATCTTCTAATTTTTCACTTCTTAGGGACGTAGTGCAAAGCAAACTGGATAATTTGGGGCAGGTATATTTCTATTTTGTTTCGGAACTCTGTCACATGTAGTGCAAAGTGAAAGTAATTGTAAATTCAGTTTTGGTTCGGTTCTGCTTTTGTGACAACGTAGTTTCTAATAGTGTGGAATTTATGCCTTTTAAGAAGCATTCTGAATTTTAGTTATTGAAAAATTCAGATGCTTGATGGCCACGAGAACACCTTAAAGGTCTCGGCTGATAAGCCAGTGAGTAGCCCTTCAAAGCAGAAAACTCTTGACCAATTTGTCAGAAGATGTGACAACAGCAAGGATGGATTGGAACATCAGTCAACCCCCAAACGTCCCCGGTACTGACCCAAAAGTTCTGTGAAATGGTAAGTAATAACTGCCGTGTCTCTGCAAGCATGTTCACTACTTGGAGAATGTGTAGAATGTTGCAGCAATGTTATTGTTTAGAAGCTTCCCAATACTTTGGAATTTTGACTCGACAGCAGGTTCTCATAGTGGAATATGATCAAATATTGACACTGTTACTCACCCCACGAGAAGGCGTCTAAAGTAACTAAAATCTATTTGACTATAGGTCATGTAAAATAGGTGGTCAGCACATCTGGGCTGGCAAATGGCCACCCTAAACTATGCTGCTGGTGCCGTAAGAGGTGATCGTTTTGTAGGTGACAATGGTTATGAAGTCTCCCAACAGATATTGGGTTTATCCTTAACTAATTGTAACCCCCTAGTTGTGTGTGAAACATGTACAGAGTACATTATCATATGAATGTAGCTTGTAAATTACTCTACCCAATACATATTTCCATGTCGATGCCATTTATGTTATTTAATTTTGTAGTTTTTTTTATGTAGTAATACAACGTAGAGGACAATTTTCCATCTTGTAGTATTTTATTTTTTTTCTTGGGGTTTTCCTTCTCTTCAAGGGAAGCGCCTTTAGATACCTCATTTTTCAATGTAAGAAATAAAGGGGGAGACGACATTCTCTCATTGCCCCATAAAACTTTGAAATTCAGTCAAAGGGTGCAACAAAAAACCACCACTAATGAGGAAATGAGAGTCAAAAGAATGACATTATAGTTTCATTCATATGTATGCTTTCTATTTAATCAATTTATAAATAGATACACTTTCCATAAACCGAAGGGCAAGTTGTAGAACAGTAGGATAGAAGCAACTCGAACTAAATTCCCAATAAATAAAGGAAATGAAAATCCATAATTCTTAAATAATTTTTATACAAAATAAAGTTATTAACAACTTATGAAAGAAGCTATAATGATATTTCCTCCACACTAAGCACTGCACATATACAATCAGCACACTAGCTAGCGATTTCTACAGCTCTTGTTCATCAAGAAGTTGCAACAGCCATATCCATATCTTCATGATTCTCCCCTAAAAACCTAGCCACAATAGTATCCACATCCTCCAAACCAACCCCAATACAGAGAGGGTTGCTTGGAACCTTAACAGAATCATCAAGTCCGTGAGCCATGCCATGATCCACATAATTCTGAATTCTCACATTAGGAGCAGTTTTACACTTCCCCATACACTTACATCCAACAACAGAGCCATCGCCTTCAACACCCACCACCTTCTCAAACTCTTGTAACAATGCAGCAGCCCCTGATTTTTTGCATTTGTTACCTATACAAACCTCAATCCTCTTTTGAGCCGTAGGGATAACCACATTAGCCTCTTTCTTAAAAGCAACAACAAGAGAAGCATCATTTGTAGTACACAAATCCATGACATGATGATGTGGATTGGAATCTTCAACATCAATAGTTGTCTGCAATTCCAATTCATCCACTGGCTTTGTGGCAACACCAGCTCCTCTGAAGGTGTTCATGTCAACCACCTCATCACAGTCACTATCACTTGACTCAGATTCAGACGACGAAGATGACGAAGATTCATCACAAGTTTTCATCTTGGAGGCTTTATGTTTAGCCCTTTTCTCTTGTTTCATTTTTTTCTTCAATTCCTTCTCCTCTGCTCTTACTTTCTCTAGCTCTCTCAGTAATTCCTCACCATCACCCTGCATCTACTCAACCAAAAAATAACATCTATTCAATTATTGTCTTCATCATCATTAGTATTTGTGGCAGAAAGAAAAAAAAACAGCAAATTTTATTTTTACATTTAAAAAAAGATATTTTTATTAAAGCAAATTAAGAAATAATTCAGAATATGAAGCATGTAAACATTTAGATGACAAGAAACTAAAGTAAAAGAAAAAGGGGCAAAAAAAGTACCGAAGCAAACCCTAATTGAGGGAAAGAAGATACGTCTTTTGACAAACGTTTAAGCAATTTCAACTTCTTCTTGGTGCTGATAACAGGTTCTCTGTTTTTCATGTCCTGGTAATACATCACGTGACCCTCGTCACGGAAACCAGATTCCATCACCATTCTCATTCTAACAACGTCTCTCCGTGGAACCACGCCACGGTAATTGGCGTGGGAACTGGCACCGGAGATGTAGGTTGTACGACGGAGAACAGTGCCGGAAACCTCCATGTTTGACGGTGACGGTGAGAGTCCTTGAAAGTTGAAACTGCAAAGTGTTATTTCTTTTCCTTATTTACTTATGGTTGGTTGTTGTTATCTGTTTTTTAATTTATCGATATATCATGTTTTTTTGAAAGTGTGATATGCGTGGCGATTTTTTATTGGATAGTGATGACGTGGCGTGTGGTTTGGGTTTGAGCGTGGCGGGCGTGTGACCGTTTTCGGTTTGCGCATGGCGGGCTTACGAACTGGTTTCATATCTGCCGTTCGTAAAAGTTGTGCTGCATCCTGCGGTTGACATAAACGCCAACTGGCGGCAAGTGTAAAGATTTTGTTGACGTGTCGAAAGAAGACACGTGTGCAAGAAAATGGTGCGTATCACATGAGAAAAGACATTATTATTATTATTAACTATTTATTTATCTCTTACCTAAAAAAAATTATTTATTTCTTACTCAAAACATCCAATAGCAACTTCTAGTTATACGAATAACGTGAGGGATTTATATTTTTTTTTTATCAAAATAATCAACTGAAAACAACTTACCACATAAAATGAAGTTTATAACATAAACTATTGAATTTTAAATGAACGGTTACGATTAATTACAACACCGTAAAATTTCATAAATTTTTTAGGATAATAGATAACACGGGTGTTAAGAAAACACTTTTTGACCTACTTTAATTAATATATATTTTTTATTTGTAATGGAGAATTTAGTAATTCACATAAATTTAATAAATTATTTATAATATACTTTTTAACTCACATAAATTTAGTAAGTCATAAATTTAGCTGTTGACAATATTATAATAGAGAATGTGTTGCTAGAATAGTAATATACCTAAACATAAACATGCATAAACATTTAACCATCTCATATCACTAATTACAAAATATCCTTACAAAAATAAGTAATATGACAAAATAATTTATTTTCATTGTTGTCTAATATAAAATCGTTTTAAACTAACAATATATCCTAAATATTAATTGATAGAAACTATTAAAGACATTCATCACTTCCCTTTTTTTAAATATAAAATATCTAAAAATTATATTGTCATCTACTTCTTTTATTCATAAAATTATATTGGATAGACCTAATAGGAAGAGTGTTTTACATGTTGATTTTTAGTTATATAAGTTAGGGCGTTCAATACTAAACGTGAAAGACTATCAGGTTGGTCTAACATAAACCTTTTATTCAATACTGAAACTTCTATCTTTATTACTTATTCTCTTTTTTAGTTGTTTCTTAGTTTTTGCATCGGTATGGACTCCTAGTCCATATTAGGCTGTAATAGCATATTTGGAATGTTGGATGACCCATCAGCATTAGTTGATATTATTATATGTACAAATATTAGGAATGATTAATTTGTTGAAATCTTAACAATTATTTTCTCATTTTACTCTCGATCCACTATAGAGAGCCAATGTCTTTGGTCAATTGTATTTTAATATAATAAACACCATTAACTAAAATATCATAACCAGAATTTTACTGACATAAAACAAGACTAAGTTTTTTGAAAAAACTTCCCTTCTGGAATAAAGACCAAATTATCAATAGAACAAAGTAGAGATCGCTTCAATATGTGTTTGACAAACACTAAACATGAAATGAAACATGAGTGTTATTACATTATTTGATTAACTTTGAAAATGTTAAATATATATGTATGCCGCTACACACAGCAAAGCTTCTTAGTACTGTTGTTGGCTACAACATTAGAGAGAACTATCTCAAAAAATTCAACTATTGAAATTAACTGAAGATCCTATTCCTAGATAGTGAGACAATTTGATAGCAGATTAGCCATTGGAGTGTACTTTCTTTACAAAATCTTCTGAGTGAGGGGTTCATACTTTCATAGTAAGCATTACTTCAGCATTGAAGATATTTAAAGAATAATGAATATTTAGTAGCAAAGTTTTTGTAACCATTAGCAGCAGTATTAAAAATCAGTGACTTCTCATTCTCATGATGATTGTATGCCAGCCAAAAGTTCTCTAGACCCTGCCAAGTTTCCCGGTACACGTTGCCTTATCCCTTCAAATGCACACAATGTTTCTGAGTCCAAACCTCCAGCAAACTACAAAACAACAAAGAAACAAAACAAAAAAATAAGTCTTAACAGTGTAACAACCATACCACATTGATATAAACACCAGACCCAACACTGATACTAACACTTGTGATTATTTAAGAAAAATAGAAGTGGTCAAATGTAACCACACATGCCGGTGTCTAACACCAAACACATCTTTAGTTCCAAGTTTTGGTGCCACATAGCTTATCAGACTTAAATTTTAAATGCATGAAACATAAGTTTGATTGTAGTAAACCTACTCATAATTTGCTCTTTTGATGTCACCTGCACATTCGGAGATTTTTAATGCTTCAATGTTCAATTCATGATTTGTTGAAATGACTCGTTTCTGAACACTTACAAATTACAGATTTCATTTACAGACCTTAAAAGTTGCTTAAAAAATTACCTGATGGGCTCTGTATGCAAAATGCACGCCTTGTAGTAGAAGAGAATCTTGACTAGATTCTCTGTCTGAATTTCGAATGGATTCAAGCTCCATTGTTAATCTTTTCATGTACATCTTTACCAGTGTCATGGAAGCCTTCTTTATCTGCATAGATGGTGTATAGCTAATCATCTCAAGTTCTATTATAAATTTAGCTGAGTGTGAGTGAACTATCCTATCCTATTAATTTACAAAGCAGTTGATATTAGCAGCTATATATCGTTCAAAAGTAATTGAGTGTTGATCACAAACTACAAAGTTTACTATGTTTAGTCATTGTTTTTCATTTCAGAGTAAAAACATAGAAAATGATACCTTGCTCGTTATTCCTGAATCAAGCATCCATGAAGTTGGAATGTTGTACATTTGATATGAACGCGTGACAGAATTTCGCAGCGTGATTAGCTTCTGTATGCTTCTCTCAGACCTATCACAATGAGAGACGTAGTTAGCCACTCCCACCTGTAAATAAATCATATCTGTAGTTCATAAATAGAATCACTGTCACAATAATCTTACTTGTCTAATAGGCTAGCCATCTTTTTCAAGGAAGCTACACATGGAATGTCAGGGTCATCCTTGTAAGAAGAAATCTCTTGTTCTAACATTTTAAGCTCGCGATACTCAACTGCAGCCTCACGCATTGCATCAGCTTTCTTTTCCGGCCACTTAAAATGCTTCAACACAGCACGCTCATCGGCCTGCAAAATACAGAATCATAAGAAGCTACTAAGAAACTAGGTATTGTTAATGTTGTACCAAAATATGTGTCATCTACTGATGAAGTTTTGTTGCATGTACACTATCAAATAAAAACTTATACTTATTATCTTAGTCTCCGCACTTGGTCATTTTGCTTTGTAGCTTAGATAATTTAATAATTAAGTGCTTAAGTGTCTATAGCATATTCGCTTATCATACAAGGGCTTACGTAAAAGTTACTTCTTTAACAAAAGATACAATAAAGTTAAAATTGTCTTCATATAAGCTATAAGTTATTTTCATAAGTTATTGTAAGAGCTTATTAAATAAGGTGAAATAGCTTATGGACATGTCATAAGTTGTTCCACAAACTCTCTCAAACCATCTCACAAATATTTATGTCAGTAGATAAATTCAAATAAGCCAATCCTAACATGTGCAAAATCAAATGCAGTAGTTAAACTCAAATGAGCAGGAAATATGAAAAATATAATACTAGTTTTTTTTTTCCTTGGGGAAAGGGGAGGATGACAATGATAAATTAGTGAACCTATCTTTAAGTGTTCAGTAAAAAAATTAAGCATTTAACTATTTGCCACCATCAAAGGTAGGATGGTTAAAAACCAATCCTTACCCCCCTGAATTTTTTTGCAAAGTTAGCTTCTCATGTCTCAAGATAAATTTTTTTATAGTATCATAATGGAATAAAACTATTGATCTTACTAAGAACTAACACACAAATTGGCTGCATGAATTGTAGAGACTAGAGTTATCGGCCCACCAATAAATAATCTTGGCAGGAACTTACCAATGTTGATAATTCACCATCAAGCCAATCAACAAACTTGAGGACATCTTCAATTTCCACATAGGCAGCATCAACCACCTTTTTTATTAGGTCATTAATGAACTCCCCTTTTGTTTGAATGTCTGCCCTTATCTGGAAAGAATAGTCAATCATCACTCAACACTCATTGATTAACAGAACAAATTTAAAAAGTTAGTAAACTGGATTGAATGCAATGCTTACTGCTAAAAGATGAGCCGAACGGTTTTGAATTTCGCCTACAATGCTACTGTGTGCACTAATAGCTATCGGTTTATGATGATTCATCGATCCTTTCGAGTCTTTCTTCCCATCCTGATTCTTTAAGGAGTGAAATAGTTGGACAACTACAGGAGCTTTTTGTGTGTTAGCCAATTTTGCCAGAGGCCGAGACGGGATCGGTGGGGGCGGCGGTGGAGGTGGCATGAGGCATAAGTTGGGTGGAGATTTTCTTCCTAAACTTGTTGTAGTTTCAGGAATGGCATGATTTTGTTTTGGAGCTGGAATTGACGCTTTAACAAAAATTACCTCATGATTAGCTTCTTTTTTGACCTTAGACATTTCCAATTTGTCAGCAATGAGTTTTTGTATGTCTTTAAATTTAGAACTCTGGTGTTCTCCAATTAGTTCCTTCTTCATTCAAGAAAAAGAAAAGTCAAATTCATTTCCTAGAAGCAGTTTATGTTACATAACATTATATGCAATAAAAAATATATTTCATCTCAATTTTGTACCACCATATAAGTTAACACTTAACACTATGGTAATTCCAATCAAACAATGTTCAATGTGACGATTTTAAATTTCTAATGAATGAATTAGCCACACATGAAACTACAAACAGAATAACATAAAATGAAAACACTTTTCTTCCTTCAATCAAACATTTGAAGTGCATTCAAAGTTGAAACTAAAACACAAGAAAACAAATCCATCAAAATTTAAAGTTCTCACCTTTCTACTATTATTGCTTCCAACAGCTGCTATCTTAGCTTCAGCAGCAGCAAGATTCTGAGTGAGTTTTACATTCTGAGACTCAAGCTCAACATTCAAATTCTTAAATTTATCCAATTCAACTTTCAAAGCCTTCACCTCAGACTCCAAATTCTTAATCAAATTCTGACTCATTTCAAGCTTCTCAACCATCTCCTTCTTCTCCTTCTCATCAGCATCATCATTAGTCCTCCTTCGCCGCGGTCGAACAACAACAATCTTAGCCTCTTCAGCTTCCTTAGTACCCTTTTGAGAAGAACACTCAACCTCTTCATTGGATTTAACAAGCTTGTTCATCACAACAATACTCTTTTTGGCTTTTGAATTGTTCTTCAAGTCTGGAGGCACTGACTTAGCTCTTGTTGATGAAATGGAAACCCTATTATTGTTAACAATCTCTGGTGGTGTTTTTGGAGATTCTTTGGTCTTAGAAGAACCTTTTACTACTCTTATTCTTGTTGTTGTTGTTGTTGTTTGTGGTATACTATGTTGAGACTTGTTATCACTATGTTGTTGTTGTTGTTGTTTCAACAAACTTCTTGGTGTGGTTGTTGTTGTTGATGTTGGTGGTGGTGGTGGTGTTTTTTGCTTCATGATTATGATTCTGAAAAATG
Source organism: Cicer cuneatum (assembly GCA_037974295.1). NCBI lineage: Eukaryota > Viridiplantae > Streptophyta > Magnoliopsida > Fabales > Fabaceae > Cicer > Cicer cuneatum. The sequence continues at coordinate 4,150,032 of JBBPBO010001985.1, forward strand.
AGAGAGAAAAAAAAAATGTCAAAGAAGGAGAAAGGAAAAGTACAAAAAAGCAGAGAAGTTTGTGAATGAAGGTTTGTTTTTGTGACAGGAACTTGACACGTGTCAGTGTTATGTGACACCCGTGTGTGTGTTGTGTGTGAATGTGAGTGAAGAAGTGATACAACATGGTAGATGGTCACAATAGATGAAAACCTTTAACCTAATTAAGTTTAGTTGTTACCTTTTGTTTTTGTTTTGGAAGTGTAAAGTGAAAATTAATATGAAACTAGGATCTCTTCTTGTTGTTTTAAAGTATAAAGGTTGAAGATTTTAAGATGGGCACCTCATAGAAAGTGACATAAGGTGAAGAGACACATGAGTTAGATGTTTGCTAGATAAAATGCCACAAAATACCATTTTGTTTTTCTGTCTTATACTACTTGTGTTTGCACATCATCCCCCAATCCTAGTTTTTTTTTTTTTTCTTCAAGATTTCAATCCTAATTCTATTCTAGTTGGGTTACTATCATTTCCATTTAATGTATACTAAATTGCACTTTTTGTCTCTATTTTTAGTTTTCACTATGTTATCTTTTAAGTTTTTTCCGTTTTATTTTCATCTCTTTAAAGTTATAAATATTAAATATTTTAGTTTATTAAATTATAAATATTATACACTTTTATCATTTTAATATTATAATTTAAATGATTAAAATATCTAAATTTGTAACTTAAAGAATCAAAATAAAACAAATTAAACTTAAAAAGTTAAAGAATTAAAATACAACTTAAAAATAACTTAAAAAACTAAAAATATAATTTGATATATATATTTCTATTTAAAAAGAAATAGACATACAAAATAAAATAATATTATTTTATGTGTCTATCTATCTCTCACCTAATAATTATTTTTCTCTAACTAATAGAAGAGTCCATTAAATAGAAAAAATATTAAAATTTCTTTTATCCAGTGTCTTTTGGATTCTAAGGAACCATTGAATTGAGAATTTAAAAGTGATTTTGGCTTCAAATACATATTTTTGCTAAATTTAGTTTTTGTCTTATTCTAAAAAGAAATAAATTCTTCTACTGTGTTGAATTTTTTGAAAAGGAGAATTGGGTTTGTGTTTCGAGTATTGATTTTTTTGAAATGATTTATAAAAAAAGAAAAATGCATAAAAGAAAAATTGATTAATTAGATTGACCGATGATAGATACATAGAAAAATGTATAATGTATAGTTATGATTTGTAATTTTTTTTTTGACCGATATGAATTGTAAATATTATTACATATTGCCTCATACAGCTTTTGCATTTTTTGTAAAACTTCTTTTGTAATAATAAGTTATTTTCCTTTTTGAACTACATGAGTTATATCCATCCTTTGACCCTATATCTATAAAAAAAATTGTTTCTATTTTCAATTACAAAATTATTACAATGTTTTTTTTTATATTTTTTATTTTAAATATTTGTACTTGAAATAATAAAAATAAATTTTATTTTTAGTATTTTATGTACGAATATGTGAAAAAGAAACATATTAAAAATAACATTATAATTTTATAATAAAAACAAAATTTAATGGAAAGAAAATCAAACTCATTTTTTGTTGATCTTAATTTTTGCTGGTTTATACTTCATTTTCTCAGTTATTTGGGTTTGTTTAGTGTCTTCTTAAATATTTTGAATGTCATGCTTTAATTTTAAAAATTAACCCTTAATAAAAAAGAAAGTGTAATTTTAATAATTAAAAAAAAGGTAAAATAAATTTTTAATCTCTATAAAATTTTAAAATTTTATTTTTAGTCTCTATAAAATAATTATCAACTTTTTAATTTCTAAATTTTTTATTCACTTTTAGTCTTTATATATTTTGAAATTTTTCTGTAAAAAATTAATACTTTTAACCCCTTAAAAAAAATTCCTATAAAATTAAAATAAAAACGAAAAAATAAATAATTTTTTTAAAAAACTAAATTTAAGATTTCATAATTTTGTAGAAAATACAAACATATTTAACAAAATAAAAATTCACCCTCATTTTATTACATTATAAAAAAAAAATTAGAAATCTCTTCATTGGTAAAGCCCTGTAAAATTGGGCTGGTGACACAAGACCATCACTGCCCTGGGCTTGACATTAATTTGAAGGAAAATATATATTATGTAAAGGAAAAAGATAAACAAATTCTTAAATGAGGGATATTACTCTTGTTCTTTCCACTTTGAAACTTATAGATTCCCTTCATACACCCAATAAAATTTCCTACTTGGACATATTTGTCTGCTTCTTTGTATTCTTCAAATTATATATTATTATATTGAACTTTGTTTTCGTTTTATTCTGGGTACAAAATGTTTTTGTTTTATTATGTATCTTTTCTAAATAAGCTTTCATTTTATTATGTGTCTTGTAATGTAAGACAGCAATTAGCAGTTGTAACGAGAGGAACCAATATTATAGTCAACATCACATTTATATATATATTGCATACAAATACGATGTCGTATAAAATGACTAAAGTGTTCGTGGATCCAAAATTGTTTCTTAAAGCAAATGAGGATAAAAATTTCAATTATTGGGCCCTCAACATTAATTGCAAATTCATGTGAATGTTTATTTATGATTATATACTCCTAGTTGCTCATGAGTCATGTTTATCCTATAGAATTCTTGTCCACTATATATGCTCTTGTGGAAGGAACATTTTTGTTATTTCAAATATGTCTTAATTTTAGGCGAAATTGTTAATGGAATAATTATTGATTTCAAGACATTCTATTCTACGGCTTTTTGTGTTGCATTCTCTAGTTTTAGCTTAAAGAACAATTAAAAACATCCTCTCTGATTTGCATATGATTTAATTAATATTTTATTAAAAACTACTATTTGATCATAGCTGAAGACAACACATAATGTCTTGAATTAATTAATGTTCTTTTGTGTCAAAATCAAATTTATAAAGGTCGGTTCCTATCACATTCATTTCCTTATCTTCACGGCTAATGACCACCACCAATTGAAGCTAAGACAGTTACATAACATACGGGGGAATCAAATCAAGAGAAGAAAAAAAAATCTGATATTCAAATATTTGTTTATAGGTGGAATTGAACCAATGCAATTAATCATTATTTAATGAATGCATTTGTTTGAGTTTAAGTAAAAATGAATTTTAGTTTAAAAAATTTAAAAATTATTTTTTAGAGATTCGTTTAAAAATAATTTTTGATTTTCGTTTGTTTACTATCATAAAAATGACATTTTTTTTAAATTAATTTTTAATCTGTTTGTATACAATTTAATAAAAGTGTTTCAACTACAAAATTATCATAAAGGATATAATTTTTCTAAATACATTCATCTCTCGCTTTTTCTTTGTCATATCACTCTAGCATGGAAGGAAAAAAGCAGGCACAACTGAATACGTGAAAGAGAAAACACAATTAAAAATTGATGGAGTACAATTTCAGGTTTTCCAAAAAGAGTAAGGGTAATTACGTCATTTTTTTCTTTGTAGTGAGTTAAGTACTCAGTACAGATATTTCACTATTTTACAAGTACACACGCTTCTTAGATATATAATATTTCAAATACTTTTTGTTTTTATGTATGTTTTTAAATATTTGAATTTCAATAAAAGATATTTAATTAATATACATCGTCAGTCAATTACAATCGTTCGATTATTATAAATTTTTATCATAATTATCTCTAAAGTCATATTCATACATAACAATGAACTTGTGATACGCTGACGGCGTATAACAATTAATTTTTTTAAATAAAAAATAAGAAATAACACTGTTCATTATATATATTTTTAAAATAAATTATAAAACAATATCTTTTATGATTGTTGTTGAAAATAAAATCATAGAGTGATTGGCTAACTACTATATATTGGACGAGCACTTGTGGTTAGATGAATGGAAGACAATGTACATCACATTCGCATAGGTTTTACTTTCTTATCATAAAAATGTGGGAAGTGCAAGCAAATCTAAGTAGGCATTGGATCAAGTGTTTTTGGAAGTGCATCACTTTATAAAGTAAAACCACTCACAAGAAAGATGCATCTCAATTCTCAAATCATTGTCCTAAAAAATATTCTCAAATCCGATTGGCACCAACCAATACCTATTACTAGCTCTAGTAATGTTAAAATAAATGAAAACAAAAAATATTTCTGATATTTCAAAAACTCAAAATTTGATTTTTTTGAAATAAAATTATTCTGAAAAATTGTAAAAAAAAATACAAATAAAACACGTAAAGGGTAAACTGGTATATTTTGAAAAATCGTGAGGGGGTAAAGAAAAGGATTTAATTTGTTAATCTCTCAATATATTTTTTTTGTATTAAAAGACACAAAACGAATCATGTCTCATATGAGCTATAGTTACAAATTCCTTACTTAACGCTGTAAAAGCATAAAATTGAAATAGTATGTTTCTCTATCGGTTTCCACAAAAGGGGTTATTATAGGGAATATTAATATATACAAAAAGTGAAGAAATTCAATCAATCTTGGATGTGTTTTAGACTTCCGTGAAAGAGTTATATCATGTGATCTCATTCAAATTATGAAACGTGTTAAGGTTCGATCTTAGTCAAATTTATATAGTGGTGAGTGGTTATAAGAAATGCATGTACATTATGCATGTCAAGACGAAGTTTAATTTGTTTGTAAAATTTGTTGCATTACTTAAATGGGCAGAACATGAATGAATCTTGTTAAGTTTAATAACATATATGCCAAAGGTGTATTGGTGTCATACAATTTTGACAAAATACTCTCAAATTTGATGCATCCAATTTTAGTCTGAAAAAATTTAATACTTAAATTATTCCAAACAATTTCTTATATTACATTTGTTCTTAATTATAAGTCTCTATTGATAAAAAAAATTATTCTTAAATATAAGTCTTTTTTTTTAATTTATTAAATATATATTTTTTAAATATAACTCTAATTAATACTATTAATTTGTCGTAAAATATAAAAAATTATTATTGAATATATCAATACACAAAAAAACATTTTAGTTGTTTTTCTATATAAAATAAATACATTAATTATAATAACAATTTTTCTTAAGAGTGAAATTTGTGATAGAAATTTATATTTAGAAACATAGATAATAAAAGATAAATTAGTTTTTCTATTAAATTTGGCGGAGGCGCTGATGAAATAATAAAACAGTTAATTTTTTCCCATATCAAATTATTAAGGACTAATTGAGATATTGAATTTTATGAAAGATTGCATTGAAATAAATTGTAAGAGACAAAATCTGGTTTTTCTCATAAAACAATTAACTAGGGAACCCGTGAAATGTGAAGAAAGTGCAGAAGCATTATCCACATGTGATTGTGCATGAAAGTTAGAGAGAAATTAGAAACAGCAGCACTTGCTAGCTAGATTTTAGAGCCACCGTTTACTATTCACTTCTTTGTTGTCACGTATTTCCATAATTGCAAATACAAACAATAACTTTACTGAATCACATGTTTGTCTCTATATTGCTTTGTTCAGAAATTATAAGGACCACTTTGATTTCTTTTGTTTAAATCAGTCCTATTATAGGTAGTTTTGTATTTTATGCACATTCTCAATCATTTTTAGCTGCATGCAATGCAAAAAAGTACATGGTCCTAACTAACTACACCCAATTAAAGTTACATGACATTTTTGTTCATCAATTTTTGTACTTTTTAAAATTCTACATTCTTAGCAATTTTTCTGTTTGGAAGATGTCAACAATCAAAACAACTATTTTTTTTTCTTTTAAAATCAAAACATAAATATATGACTTTATGTTAGATAAGTTGTTAGTTCGGTTGGTAGACTAAAAGACACCAAATAAATTTAATTTAAGTAGAAGGTTTAAGGCTTGAATTTTAAAAATTGATTTAACTGCTGAGTTACCTGATCTTTGTTTATGTCAAACTTTGGAGAAAATTTATTTAATTAATGCAATGGTTAGATTCGTTTTTGCAAAAGCTAATCAATTAACCACATAAATACCTGCCTAAGAACTTGTTGTATGTTTCACATTAATGTTGCAATCTTCAAACCATATAATAACCCATGAATCACCAAGAAACTCTCTCCAAGCCATGCCAACTAAATTTCTTTCACTTCATCATCTAGAATGAAAATATGAAGATATATGATTTTAGTGTAAGATATATATATATATATATATATATAGATGAATTATAGGGAAAAAGTATAAGGTGAATGGCTTACACACCTTCACAAACAGAGAAAAAGTATTCACCATTCTCCAACGAATTTAGGTGAGAACTTGTCTTATATGTATTTTTTTTCTTTCTTTTTCTTTGTGGCAATTGATATTTGATTATGAAAGGGTTGGAAATGTATGAGGGAGAGGAAGGCTATGAAAAAAAGGATGGTAGGGGGGTTGAGTATATAAGTAATTAGTGATTCCCTTTGAAGTAATACTTTAAATATTAAAGGAAAAATTCCAAGCTTTCAATGGTTTGTTGTGACTTCATGTCAAATGAGGTGTCATATGTTAAGGAGGTTGTGATTTAAAGTAATAAATAGGAGTTGCATTTTTTTTTTTTTTGCTCTTTTGAAATCCTTTGTCTCTTGTAACTTTGCTCTTGAATTCACGTGCTTAAATTCTAAATATAGGGGTTTGAACACAAAATTAACCCTTTTATAGTTGGTACATTGGCCTAATTAGAAGAATTAAGTATCATAAGGTGAGAAACATCACTTTTATCAAACTAGTTCTTAATTAATTTCGTCTTAACAAACTTCTAATAATTTTCCTTTGAATTAAAAAAAGTGTCTCTTTCCATTGAATATTTGGTGGATTTAAATTCCTTATATTCATGTAATTATATAGTCACGTATTTAAAATTAGATGGCTCATGATTTCATTTTGCATGAATAGATCCCAACTTACTAAAGGTAAAATATGAATAGTTTATTTGATGGTCTAAATTATATTATTGTGTCAAATGTGTGATTTCTTAACAATATATTTTATCTTTTTTTTTTTTATCTTTCTAACAAATAATTTGTCATTTTGAATTTTTGTATTCACGTGAACATATTATCACTTGTCTAGACCGATAAATTAAAATTAGGTATTTCATGTTCTCATTTTGTATTTGTGAATCACAATACTACATTCAAAATATGAGTAGTCTAATATTGTATTGATGGTTCAAATTATAAGACTAAGTCAAATGTGCAATTTTCTAATGAAAAATAAACCCCTGACTTAACATAATTTGATGCTTTAAACTCATTCATCTTTGCTTACCATTGTAAGAACAATAACAAAACTACAATGTTTCTACTTAGTAATGTATGTTTTGTTGGAATGCTGAAGCTCTGGAAATGTTGGGCGCAAGATCTATCTCCATCATTTTTCTATACGGATCCTACTAGCTAAAAATAGGCATCAAATTTTTGTACTTGGGTTAGGAAATTATGGTTCCTCATTTGAAAAGTCAAAACCTTATATGGTATTTTTCACTCTGCACTCTTCATTTTAAATGGTTCTTTATTACTTGAGGAACACATTTACCTGTTTTGCTAGTAGCTAGATGCATATGTTCAAAATTTTCTAGTTCTTATGAGTTATGATTGAGGTTGATGAAGATGTACTTTATTTGGAAATAAAGCGAGCTAATTTTTGTTTTTTTAGGAAAGATGAACAATATATATAAAAATAAAGAGGTTACACATTATTGTTAGGCCCTGCAATTTTTTTTCATGTAAATTGTAGATTTGAAGCTAAGCAGTTGATCTGATCAAATGTTTCGGCCATTTTTAGTTTCACATTGATGCTAATTTAGTGGTTTATTTCATGTTCAAGATTGGTAGGGTCCATGTTTCTATCTACAGCTGTTTTGTAAAAGTAAATATACACTTCTTTTCCATTTTTTTAAACTACTCATTAGCTAAATAATTTATATCAAAAAATTTGACCTACCATTTTTAATGGCATCTCCTATTTCAATTATCTTTATTTATTTATTTATTTATTCATAATGCTTGAACTAAGACATTTGCTAAAGAGACATGAGTCCAACTTTAGTGAAAACTTTAAAAAATATTTAAATATTTAAAATAATCTTGTAATAACAATGTGCTTTTTAAACATAAATTATATGTAAAAAATTAAATTAGTATGTAACATCTTAATTTTTTTCGGAAGCTGTTTTATTTAGCTTCTTTACAAATATTAATATAAAGTCTTTTTTTTTAATAGTAAAACTTATAGTCTTTTTTAAATAAGTGAAAACTTACAAACTTATTTTAATTGAAAATTTCTCACAATGGGACTCAAGAGTCCAATTAAAAATATATTAGAAAATATGCTCAGGAGCTTCCATCCAACTTAGACATAATTTGGGTTTTTTTGAAGTAAGCTCATAGCTAATTGTACAATGGCGAGCTAGTAATAATGATAATAGATATAATATGTTTAATTTTGAGAGACACTTGTTTTTTATTTTTATTTATATTGAATTGATATTGATAGAATCATTAAAAATAAGATAAAAGAATCGTTAATTAATACTTCTAAAAGAATACTATCGATAATCAATAGAGTTTTAATGAATTTTAAACGTCGGTGTACCCCTTCCACTAAGTTTTTCTATTTGAAAAAAAAAAAAATTGGCCCACTAATTGATATTAATTCAGTTCAGTTCCGCAAATAATGATTTAAGAATTGTTGGCGGCAGCTTTAAGGAAGGGATAGTGATAAGCAAGTTTAAGGCGTAAATCATGATAAGCCATCAGGTGTTTATACTTTACACTACTATATAATGATAAAAGAGTAAAATACACTTAGTTTCCTAATATCAACAAACACAATCTTATAGTCGGATCCTTAATACATCCTAAGAGAGTGGTTATAAAAGTTTGAAGAGATTTGTTGTGTTGGGATAATTTACTTCTAGATAATTTTTTCCATCCGAAAATTAAAGCTGATAAAACCTTAAGACTCATACTTAAGATAAGACAACACTCGTAAAAGAATTTATATTTATCTTCTTTTAAGAAAATTAAAGCTGCCTTTTACCATCAGACCAATTATTGGATGAACTTCATAAATAAATAAAATCAGAGTAGGGGTATTTTAAAGTGTTTTTTTCAACAATGATAATAATATTGTCCTGATTAAGTAAATAATAATAATAATAATAATTTGTGAATCCATAATTATGCCCACTGGCCACTGCATAATTATGCAGTCCATTTCACAATTGAATCATTCGGTGTTTGTTTATTTTGTTCTGTCAAAAGCATTTTAACGATTTGTGGGCTTAATCTTAATGAAATGCTATTTTTACATAAATTATAAAGTGGAGAACATTAACAATCTAGTGTGCAAGGCAGAAATTCATTACAAAGGGAACAACAGTATTGATGAGAAAGTATAGAAATCCTTAGAAACAGAAGATGTAAAAATGAATTTAAAGTTAAAAACAGATATCATTGTGATTGTGATTGTGATGGGGGCTTCTCCTTTCTAAGCTCCTTGACAACAGCAGCAAGTGCTTCAGGATTGACCCCGAGATCACATAATGCAATTAGGATTGAAAGAGAATGACGGTCTAAACCCGTGTTGAGAATATTAGACATGTGAAATGCCAAGTCCAAAGATTCTCTCGCCCTTCTCGCAGCTTCTGGATCCATGCTTATACCTGACTGCTCACTCTACTAATTTTAAGACTAACTTGATGGATTAATAACATTTCTATAGTTTTAGATACTAAATTGAAGGTTTACTCAACGAATTTGTGAAATTAATAGATGATAACAATTCAGATTCACATCATTAACATAAAGCAGGCAATCATTCAGAAAATCAATCAAACGAAACATGAAAGAGAACTTGAAATCAAATCGACAGAAAATAGAAGGAATACCTGAGTTCAACACGATAGAGTTGGAAGAGGCACGCTGGATCTCTCGCTAGGGTTCCAGCGGAAGATTCCACCACCGCGTGTATTCAATCGCAATTGAATAAATTGAATTACTATGTCCTTTACTATAAGTGGAAAAAAAATTCTCTTTTAATTTAATTTAGGCTAAACATTCCCTTAACTTGAGTTTTTAGTCATTTATTTTTTTTTATTTAGTTTTTTATTTTAATTTTAAGTAATAATTTGATCTTTTTTATCTTTTTTTTTATAAAAATTTAAAAAATTCATCAAAATTTTCAACTAAAACCCATAAAATTATTTGTATTCTTCAATATAATACAAATTTCATCAAATTCAAAATTCAAATCTTTAAATAAACTCAAATTTCATCAAATTTATTAGATGTATTTTCTTAAATATATCTCTTATAATTTTTATCACTTTATCTTAAAAGATAAAAAAAAATTCAATTTATTTATATATAAATAATACTTTAGAAAACATCCACATATTAACTTTTTTTTTTAATAAGTATGAAAAAAAAACCAAATATGCTTATAAAGAATGATGAACAAACTCACGAATTACACGAGCTAAGACTTACTACACTCCTAAAGTCATCACAAAGACAACAACTAAGAGTCAAGAAAACATAATCTAAAAAACTCCAAAAAGAATGACTTTTGTTAGCAAACAAATTAACACATAGGATAATTGAGGCTAGTCAATAAAAGAACTTAAGAGAGGAGAGTTCACAAGAGGCTAGATGAAAACAAATTATTTATAAATCAAGTTCATGATAACCTTGGAATCAAATTAATAAATTATCCACATAAATCAAAAAGTTAACAAATTTGATGTTTGGATGCAAAATTCAATCAAATATGTCAACTTTTCAATTACTATTTTTATTTAGATTTCATTATCAGCGTTGGAATTTCTAATGATTTCACCATAAGTATTATTAGTTTATGTCCCAATGCAAATCTAGACTAAATACATATGGCAAATGAAGGAAGTTACTTGTTTGACCTTGAATAAAATAACCTTTGTAACAATAGGTGGATGAGAGAAAATTATAACATTCATAGTTTTTCAAATTTCAAATAAAGCCATTCCAAAGAAAGCATGTCAAGTGCTTAAAAACAATTAAAAATGTAAGATGATCAGTGATATTCCTCAAAGTAAAAGTTTATGATCTTCTTCGGCTTTACGGTTGAGACGGTGATCTCATCTGTGTCAATCTAACAAATTTAGCTATGAGAGATAGATCCATTTTTCCTTGTTTTTATCGAACTAGCATCAACTAAGTCATATCCTCTACCACGAGAATGAGGAGGATCATGAACTTCTACTTCCAGAGTAGAATTCCTCGAATTAGTTATAGTTAACCATATTATAAATAAAAAATCTCATAATCCTTCATAAGTATGAGTCTTTTGATGGAGCAATGCTACTTGTGTGCAGTGCTACTAAAGAAGAATAGGTACCACCGTTGTTGAGCAATGCGTCATGCTTTCCTTTCTCTTCAATCACTCCATTTTTAATCACTACAATTGAATTTGCGTCCTTTATGGTAGACAATCTATGAGCCACCACAATGGTGGTTCTGTCAACCCTCACTCTATCAAGTGCATCCTGAACCACTTTTTCAGACTCAGCATCAAGTGCACTTGTGGCTTCATCTAGTAGTAATATTCTTGGACTGTTCACTATGGCTCTTGCAATTGCCACACGCTGCTTCTGCCCTCCAGATAGTTGTATCCCTCTCTCCCCTACTATTGTATCATACCCCTGCATATGATGTTTTTCTAGAATTCAGTACTTCATAAGCCATGCATGCTGCACACATAACTAGTTATTTGAAATATTGCAATTCACATGTTTGTTGCAGAAGTTTTAAGAACATATTCAGCTCATTTAGTATTGAATGCTACGTAAAACTGACACTTCAGATTGAAGACATGCCTAGTGTTTGACACATGTTAATGTCAAACACCAAGATGATATTGACACATATGGTCATATTCAATTACTTTCATTTTCTTATTTAGTGTTCGTGTCAGATAAGTGTCAGTACTATCTGACACGGTAGTGACACATGTAGTTAGTAGTTACGTGCAATTATTTTCATTAGTTTCATTTTCTTAAATTATTACAAGTGTCTACCTATCACTGTCAGTTTCGTGTCTGGTGTTTGCGTCAAACTGCAAGTGCTACATAGATGGTTTGTATTTACCTGTTGCAAACTGCAAATGAACTTATGAGCATTTGCTAGTTCTGCTGCAGCTATAATTTCAGCCATTGTTGCATTGCCACCTTTTCCATATGCAATATTGGCTTGGATGGTATCATTGAACAGCACAGGCTCTTGGCTTACCAGCCCCATCTGCTGCCTAAACCATCTAATCTGTAGCTTTTGGATTTCTGTTCCATCCAGCCTAATTTGTCCTGAATCTGGATCATAAAACCTTTGCAATAATGAGATCACTGTTGATTTTCCACTTCCACTTTCACCAACTAGAGCAACTGTCTGATTTTCAATAGGACAACCAAACTTTAAGTTTCTATCTAAAAAAGATCTAGATGGATTGTTTGATAGCGAGTTCTTGTGAGATTTATGCACCAAACCAATATATAATTTTTTTTAAGTTACCTGTCCTGAATGAATGGTTAAGGAAAGATCTTTGAATATATGAACATCAGGTCTAGTTGGATACTTGAAAGTAACATGGAGGAATTCAATCTCTCCCTTCACATCTTCCAATGTCATTCCTGATTCATAACTGGAGTCTATTTTTGATTTCTGATCAAGAATAGCAAATATAGAAACAGCAGAAGTTTTTGCTTTACTAGCTCCTGCAGCCATTAAGCCAGATTGAGATATGGCAACTGATGCCAATGTGAGAGAGAAAAATACCTGAAAATTAGGAAATGATATGTTTAATGCCAGAACAATGTGTTGAACTTAGCTCTTAAATTTATCCTTGTTGCTTTACATTTTAAAAAAGAAGAACTTATTAATCTGTATTAGCAATTAGCTTATGCTTGTTAGTAACAATTGACATCGGTAAAAAAAGAGGATGAATTTGACTTCTCTAAAGTAAAGGTACATATACAACAAAAGATGAAATAAAATAATTAAAATATCAATTCTACACTTTGTGCTCTAGTGTATGGTTGACTCCACTTTTGGAGGGGGCAAAATTGATTTCAACATTTTCAGATGTTCTCAAGTAGAATTGATTTTGGCTCCAGAATTGATTCTAATTTAAAGCTACAATTTGGAGTTTTTGCCTCTTCTATTAATATTTTGTCTAGAATTTATTGTTCAGCGGACTTTTACATAAACTAATTAAACATAAATCACTTTGCATCCAACTAACTTCTAGATAGAATCAATTTTACAAAATCAATTATTGTCAATTGTCACCAAAAAGCTCTATATTTGACACGACCTTTAAGTTGGGACAATAACTTACTTGAAAAAATTCTGTTATTGTTGTTTGGCCATTCTCAATAAGTTGTGCTCCGGCATAAAAACTGCATGCATAGACACAAAACAGAAAGAAGATTGATAAGCCAAAACCAGCTCCACTGACTAAACCCTGCCTTTTTCCTGTCTGGACTGGTACTAAACATTTCTTCTGGTATAGCTCCATCACCTTCTCTTCAGCACAGAAAGCGGAAACTGTTCTGATATTCCCTACTGCATCATTTGCTACTTGACTTGCTTCTTCATATAGTTTCTGTCAAACATATATAGAGCATAGTAACATCGTGTCAAATAGATATTAGTGGTACTAATTAAATATAGAAAGAAAAATGTATTAAATAAATTTAGAGACAAAGATGCATTGAGACTAAGCATATTTGATTCAACCTCATAGTGTAGTTTATTTATAGTCAGATGTGTGTAAGGCACAAACCTTTGCATCTGTGCTGAATCCTTGCATGGACTTCATTTGCAAATGTCCATTTACTAATAGTAGAGGTAACAAAACAAGAACAATGAGAGAAAGTTGCCAATTTGCCACAAAGGCAATTACCAAGGCAGTAACAACTGTAGAAATATCTTGAACCAGCAAACCAAGTGCATCCCCAACCAAAGTTCGAATTGAAGCAGCATCAGTTGACAGCCTTGCACCTAGTGCACCACTTGAATGCTCCGCTTTATCAAACCAGCCTACTTCCATGTGAATTATTTTCTCGAAGCACATTAACCGGATCTTTTTTATCAACTTAGAACCAGCTACAGCAAAAAAGTAGGACCTCAATGGATGAAGAACGAATGAAGCCACACTAAAGGCAACATATATTAATGCCCAATACTTTGAGTCTTTACGGAGTTTGTCCGCAGGCTCAAAGAATGTAATTATCATCTTGGAGATTAGAAGTCCATAAATTGGCAGCATTGCCCCAATTACCGCGGCTGCTAGAGTCCCTATGAGTAACACTGGGATTTCTTGCTTGTTAAGATAAGCAAGGCGGCGAAATGAGATATCAGGAGTTTTACTTTTATGTGATGCTGCAGAAGGAACAACTTCAGACCCTCCTTCTGATGTTTCAAAGAGACCAAGCTTGGTACTGGTAGACATATAATTTGATAGTCTGAATGACTGGTGATTGCTGTTTCCAATCCCAGATGACCCCCGGCTTGACTCTCTTCTAGAAACTACAAAGTTTTGTAGTTTATCTGAGGCATTAGCATCATACTGTTCTGACGAGTCCCTTTTAATTTCTTGAAACCTAATGAGCTGACTATAAGCTCCATCAGGATATTTAGTGAGCTCAGCATGTGTACCTAATAATCAGTGAAAAGATATAAGAATGATGCATTGCATGTGTTGAGGAAAAATGAAGAGTGACATGAAAAAAGAAAATTGTCATCAGAACAGTATGATGCTAATGCCTCAGATAAACTACAACATTTTTGTGGAGCTGAAATTTAGTATGTATGTATGTATACCTTTTTCTACTACTTTTCCTTGGTGAATAACAGCAATGACATCAGCATTCTTTATTGTGCTTAGGCGGTGGGCTACTGTGATGGTTGTTCGGTTTATCATGATTCTGTCTAGTGTCTCTTGTACCACTCTTTCAGACTCGGCGTCAAGGGCACTTGTTGCTTCATCAAGGAGTAGAATTCTTGGATCTTTCAGAATTGCTCTTGCTATAGCAATTCTTTGCTTTTGGCCTCCAGAAAGCTGAGCTCCATGCTCTCCAACCATTGTTTCAAGTCCCTATATTAATAATTTTCCAGAACTAATAAGGTAAGACGGACATAACATTTAATGAAAAAACATATATACTATAAAATAGTCTTTGGTATATTGTATAATAATTCAAACAATGTAGTAATTTTCACAAGATTAATCAAGAATTGAGAGCTTACATGGGGAAATTTATCAATGAAGTTAGTAGCATTAGCAAGTTCAGCTGCAGCTCTAATTTCTTCATATGTTGCCCCATCCTTACCATAGGCAATATTCTCCTTAATGCTACACGTAAAGAGAACTGGCTCCTGGCTGACTAGGCCTATTTTCTGTCTGATCCATTTCGGTTGAAATTCTCTGAGGTTGATATTGTCAATGAGAACTTCACCACCCTGTGGATCATAAAATCTCTCTATCAAACTAATAACAGTCGATTTCCCACTCCCGCTTTGCCCTACCAAAGCTGTGCTAGTGCCACTTGATATTGAAATAGAAAATGCATTGAAAATCATTTCATTTGGTCTTGAAGGATAACTAAAGCAAACCTCCCTAAATTCTATATCTCCATAAATATCATCTAGCTGCATACCAGCAGTGTCATAAGCATCAATATTTGGCTGCCTCTTTATTGTTTCAAACATTTTAAAGGCAGCCGCTTGTCCAGCAGAAAATGCAGTTAAGATTGGAGATGTTTGTCCTAGATACCTGGAAAATCAAAATTAGCTCAAAAGAAGCGATATATTTTATGTGTTGTTAAGAGTACCACATTGAATTCCTCACCTTACAAGTCAGTTTGGTAAGGGTTGAGTTAGGCTCAACCCAAATACTAAAATGGTATTAGAGTTAATCCAATATCTGTTGGGCGACCCACTATCAGACCATTCAGGTCACGCTCCATATGTTCAGTCATGAACGTGAGGGGGTGTCAAGAGTCTCACATTGGAAGATGGGTTTTTAAGATATGTAACAATGCATGGGCACACAGTGTAGATGATAGATAAAACAAAAACTAACTTGACTTACAAGGAACCTGTTAGTATTGCATTAAATACACCCATGACTTCACCTCCCGAATAACCTTTCTCCAATACCATCTTCCCTCCAAACCATACAGCCAAAGCATAAGTGAAGTAAACAAATAAACGAATTGTGCCAAGGCCTAAACCGATAGCCAATCCTTCTTGCACTCCGATTCTGTAAGCTTTAGTTAAGGATTGATTGTATTGAGCTATAGCTTGCTTCTCGCCGGTAAATGAAGCAACCTGCGCGCATTGGAGCAATTATGTCGTTGTTAGAACAACAACTCCAATTCAAAAGAATAAAGATACGAAAACACAAAAGGAAGAATACATGATGTTTGATCACAGGGTTCGTCCAATTGTGCCTACGTCTTTGATTGCAAAACAGACAACTTCTTTCTATTAATTTCAAGCTTAGGATTTACTGTGTATAACTTGTATTTAAATACTAGAGTCCAAATTACAACTATGAGTCATACCCAACAGTTGTGTCTCCTTAGTTAGAAACATGAAAATGAAAAACAACATTATGGAGGGAGATTGGCGTGCATACCATTCGAATTGAACCAACTGTCCGATCTACAATAGTTGCTGCTTCGGAATAAGCTGCTTGTCCGCGGGACGCCATCTTTGCGAAAACAAAGCTCATTATGGAACCAGAGAGGACAAGAACAGGAAGAGAAGATAGAAGGACAAGGGTTAGAAGCCAACCCTTGATGAATGCCACAACTAAGCCTCCTAAAAAAGATGACACATACTGTATGAATTTTCCTACCTGATAAGATATCACACAAATAAAGGAAGAGTAAGTTATTATCTTCAAATTTTGTTATCATAATTATATCAATTAACTGATGCATTAGTACCTTCTCTCCCATGGCTTCTTGAATCAGAACTGTATCACCTGACATTCTTCCAACAACTTCACCACTGTTTGTTTCCTTGTCAAAGAAACTGATATCTTGCCTTAAAATTGCTTTCAGGTATAAGGCCCTTATTCTTGCAGCTTGTCTCTCCCCTGTGATCATCCAACAAGCCACCTCTGGAAGTTTTCATGTATAACTAACTCTTGTTATTTCAATCTTAAGCCAAATTGTATATACATATTTATAGTTATATAAATTTGAATTATACTAAGGTAGATAACTTTGCTGCTTACGCAGAAATGCTGTAAAAAAGGCGGCTGCACCCGCGAATGCAAACTTGAGAGACACCTGAGTATTAAATGACATGAAAATAAGGAAAACTATTTCACAAATAGATTGTTAATGATGGGGAGCTAGTTGTTATTACCTTTGAAACTTCATGAACTACTTGTTTAGTGTTAACATTTCTTCCAAAAGCATCAATAGCATCTCCAATTATTATAGCAATTAAAGGCATAGAAACTCCATTCCCAACAGCACTTATAGTCCCAACAAACATCAATAGATAATCCCAAGAGTCTGCAAATGAGAAAAGCTTGTAAAAGGGTACTGTTTTATTGCTTTGATCCTTCACCTTGTTCTTTTTGGAATCTTGGTTCATGTCAGGCATTTCTTGGCCATTTGCGGGACCTTGATGAACTGGTTGATGATCACTTGTTGAACCTGTCATCTCAGTTGAAGCAATATCTTCATCCAAGCTAGCCTTGGTCAGCATTTTCTCCAATAAATACCTTACAAAAACCAAAATGAAACAGCTGCTGAAGAAAGTTCAATGAAATGAATTTTGACAATATAGATATGAAAAATACAATAGCTACCTAAATTGAAAATTAGTTGACTTTTTTTGGTCAAACTTAAACCGTAAGGGAAAATGGCTTGATGCGTTTCTTTCTACATTGTTATTCCTTCTATAAATAAGGATTAGAACATGGCTAATATTTTATATCCTGATTTGTCTAATATATACAATTAAGGAGAGAAATTAATTCCCAATTCAAATTCAACAATTAGAGAGGAATGAGAGATTAAAAATAATTAGCAGCAGTGAAGCTAGATTAGGCCATAGAGAGAGCTAAGATGCAAGGTACAGTTGCAAAACCAACATGCACATGAGTCATCAAAACAATTATTCAATACCAACACACGTATATATGCTACTAGATTTGACTGAGAAAATTGGGTATGGTGGGGACCACATGATGTTTGCTAAATAGAATTATCTCTCCAATTCTTTTCCAAATAGCATTATCTTATAATAATAAATATAGATTTATAACGTACAATCTTAATTTGTTCTAAGTTCTAACTTGATATTGATATATATAATATTTGATTGGTTCATATAGTATAGTTTTTTAGGGTGCGATAGCTAGGTCTAGCATATTTTAAAGGGAGAAAAGAAAGAAGCTAACAAAAACAAAAATGCAATAGCCCTACAATAGATGCATATAAGCTTAGCGTGCATGAGTCTCATAAATTTAGGGTTTTTTTTGGACAAAATTGTTCCTCCCAAACTTGAATATATTCGACATGACATGGAAGTCCAAATAGCGTTACCTCTCTATTAATTCGTAAAAAAAAAGAAAAAAAATTTCAATTTTTCTCACTTTAAAAATATATATTTAAACAAAACATAGTTTTTATGTTAAAAAAAGATTAAACTGATTTTACACGAGGAACAATATTGGAAAATAAGATGTCTCACCATAGTTTGGAAAAACTTCCAGATTCAAGAGATGTTATAAACAATCTACGAGATCCTCTAATCGAAAACATATTCAAATTCAAGTAGTTGTGAAAAATAAGTTTAATTACTATCAATAGGAATCATCTTCATCTCCTCAATACTCTTCATTCTATAAGGTAATTTGTCTTTATTCACTCAATACTCTTCACCCTATAAGGTAACTTGCAAACCAAGATTGATGTGCAGGCTGAATGCATGTATCAAGGCCTGCCTAAGATATAGGAGGCCTAAATTAAATTTAAATGAGATCTTTTAGAACCTATATAATATTTTAGTAAAATTATTATTTTTATTATAAAAAGCTGTTTGTCAGACAATTTAGAATAAAAAATAGTTTATTAAATTAAATTAATTTAATCAATTATTTTTTTATTAAATAATTTAATCAATTATATATAATATTTCTTTTTTCAATCGATAATTAAATCGATTAATTTAATATTTGTTGAGACAATGTAAATCATAAATAAGATTTTATTATTTTTAGATTTAAAAATATTAATATATGAAATCTTTTTATTAAATACACAAATTTTTTTAGAGATATTTTTATTAAATAAAAATTTATTTATTTTTAAAAACCTAAAATAATTACTCTCGAACTTTACCCCTGGCAATTGTCGATTGACTTGCTCATTATTTAATAACTATCTGTTTTGCCATTACCTTGGTAACTTACACTGAAATAAATAAATAATAAATTTGCCTTGGGTTTGATCGCATTCATTCAAGAATAAAATGTTTCCTTGGATAATTTAATTAGAAAATGAGTGAGTACCTATAGACAATTATAAACCAATCGTGGTCTCAACTTGGGGCCTAACCAAGTACTAAAATTTGCACATTATATTAGAGGCAAGTTGGTATGAAGGATGAATCACGTGTATAGAATATGGTATTTGTACGTAACATTTTGTGTGTGGACACTTTTACACTTCTACCTAGTAAATCAGTGGCCAAATCTTGTATAAGATTTTGAGTTTTGACGTAATTGAGAATAATGTGAGTTGAACTCGTGTATGTACATGATTTAAATGTTAATTATAAAATTTTAACATTATTATCATTAAAAAAGATATAATTAAATAGGACATAAAAATTGCATAATGTATATATTAATATATTTTGAATTTAATTATTTAATATCAATAGTTTGTCATTGAAAAATTAAAGATAAAGTTCAAACATAGTATGAAACAGTCGTAAAATAATCACTAGTGTAAACGATGATACACAAAATTTAGACTTCTCCTAAATTAAAAAATAAAAAAGAATATTTCTAACATAATAACATATTTTTAACATATAAACACTTGTTTGATGTCATATATTAACTTTTAATTTTGTATTGATCCAATATCTCAAAAAGAGTTTAACAAAAAAAAAAATTGAATAATTTATTTATATGTAATATTTTATATAAAATAGACTTGTAGTCTTTGGCCCAATATATTAATTTAATTTGTTAATTAAACATGAAAATAGAGAGTTAGAGAGATCTATTATATGTATTTTTATTTTGATTGTGTACGTATTAAATAAGGAACATTTATCCTGCAATTAGTAGCTATGATCAACTAAATAAATAAATAAATAAAATTGTTTTAATTGTTAAAAAAAGACTCAAATTCTTTATGGAGATAATAGCAAATTATTTCCATATATATGTGTGTGATTTGATACGTGACAGTGTACAAATATAAAGAATAATATATATTTGAAATTGAATTTTTAGGGTATAAATAAATTGATTTACAGGTTTTTATGGGAAATAAATAAATGAATTGTCATATCATGTAATAATTGTTTAGAATCATAATTAAAAAAATTCCTTTCTGAATTATTTCATTATACGGGTTGAGATTCTCCTCATTTTAAAAAAAAATACAGAATGCAATAATTATAGTGTTTTATGTATAAGTTCAATAAATTTGGAACTTATATTACTCGTTCCGTACAAATATACCTACAAAATTATAGTAATAGAATAAATTGAAAGATAAATTCACTTTTCTATTTTCTATCCAAATTTGTCGCCATGATAAATCTTTTATTAAAAGTCTCATGACATCACACAAGTAAATTCAAAATTCACTATTAAAATTGATGACCTTGTGATTCTCTTTTCCAAAATTATAATTTATTACTTAATTTAATAAAAATGTTTTAATGAGAGAAAATAATAGAAATATATTTCATTTAGAATTATGATAGTTTCTTTACTATCATATCATTATTCTTTCCATTTATAATATTATAATTAATGTCAATAATAGCAAAAATTAAATATTTGATTGGAAGTATCATATCATCACTTAATCCGGAAACTCATAATACACTATAAATTTAAAATTGATTACCATAACTTATATGATTTTATTTTCAAAATTATTATTTTTTATTTTCAAAACTATTAAATTTAATAATAATTCTATAGAATATTTTTGTAAAAGCGAAAAATTAAATGATCCAAATATATTTAATTCAAAATAATGATTGACTATTTTTTGACCATATAACTATTATTATTTATATTTATAATTTTTCAATTAATATCAATA